>SNQJ01S0051092.1:14862-26505 GCA_010110895.2 Picea sitchensis
TCATCACGAGCCAGCCTATTAGGTTCATGGGTACCTAACAATATGACATTGCCACCATCTGGTTACCACGCTAGGGCAGTGACCTTTGGTTGCATGGCTTGGGGAAAGGGGGTCTCATCACGAGCCAACCTTCTCATCTCTGTGAAAGTACTTGTGGGTAACACTGTTAGCTTTGGTCACCATGCCAAGGCAGTGTCCTCTGGTTAGCCCTTGAATAAAAGGAAAAAAGAAAAGAAAAAAACAAATAAAAGAAAAGAATAAAGGCAAGAACGGGCTTGGAAAAATTGCATCCATGACAAGTACAACTCACCTTCTACAAAGGAACCCACAGATAACATCATGCATCCCTGGCTCTCACTTCACTCACATGTCTGGACATCCCTTAACCACATCACCTCACTTACATGGCTTGGATGAAACCTTCTTGGAAAATTCCCTTTTCTTGTGGATACTAGCCCAATAAGACGTCTTATCCTTTTCTCCAGTCTTGTATTGTAGGTTTTTGTAATGTCTTTGAACTATTGACCAATGTATCAGGGTTTTTATGCATATGTTTAATAATATTAATGATGAAATGTAATTGACATTGCTATGATCCCTGTGACATGTATTTATAATTTGTTGAATCAAAACCCTAGGTGACAAGCACACAAGTAGGTCCTTGTCTCATGTCCCCTAATAGAGAAATTTTCAGCCATTGAAGAAGGAAGAAAGAGCCTAGCCATAACTACACTCTCATTTCTTCTTCTCCCTAAGCTAGTCGTACATTCCAGAGATCAAGGAGGAAACGTCCCAAGCCTAGGTTATCTACACCTAGGGTCGTTTTTCTTCTAGGGTTTAGTGATAGAGCCTTGTTGTAGCAACACTCTCCCTCACTACACTCTCTTGTCCTGATTTTTCTTCCATGCTAGCCGTTTTTGCCAAGTTAACCTAAGGAAGGAGGAGAGAGCACGAGGCCTTGCTTTAGCAACATCGGAGTGAGCCTCTCTCCCCTAGGGATTTGATTCTGGGGCCCTGCCATAGCAACACTTCAGAACTTTTCCTTCTAGTCCCTGGCCGTCCTCCTTCAACCCTTGCGTCCTCTATTAAATTGACTCCATTAGCCCAAAGGCACTGATCTTAGACCTCTAGCGTTGAAGTGAAAGTGATCAAACAACTCTCNGAAACCCTAACTAACTGCTAACCCTAAGTTGTTGACGTCACACCTGAATATTTCATCTTTATGCAACGTCTTGTTTTAAGAGCAATTGAATGGTGATTTAGGCATTAATTGATGATGTGTTGATTTGTTACATTGAATGCCATGTCATTTCAATATCTATTGAGGAAGTGATATTATTTTCATTGCTATATTGATAAACATTGACTTCGTCAATAGTTATTTCCATAATTGCTTATTTAAATATCAGATAGTCTTATGAAGTACTAACCCATTGAATTATAGCTTGCATATATTGGTTTGCTATTGCTTTGTTCCGGGTAGGTGTTCTCCTTTGGGGCCTCACTTCATTATTGGCTGTTTAGCCGGACTATCTGTTTTGGTGGTGATCTGTGAAGGGGGAACTTTACTTCTGTCCTTTTAACTTTTGCCTCTTCAAAGCCCTAAGTCACCGGGGACGTCTCCCCTGGGCCTGACCTCCCTAAAGAGAAAGAACCTTACCATTGAGGTGACATTGGGTGGGATAGGTTCCTGTTACGCCAGTTTGAACCTCTATCTTATAGCCATTTGACCCAACTACAAACTGTGCGATAACATTTTGGTGTCGTTGTCGGGGAACACTGAGTCAATTCTCCTCAAGACAACACTTTTCGGTAAGCCTTGCCTTAGAAGCCTTATCTTACAAGCTTACCTGGCGACTCCACTAGGGTGTTTTCCCTTTTCTTTGATGATTTCAAGCAAATCATCTGGCGACTCCACAAATAGCTAATGATGACCCGTAGTGGGTGTCAGTATATACTTTCATCTACTACTATGACCTCCACAAATCCTGTCACCCCTGTAAGTTCTCCCAAATGGTTTCATAAAGGACTCTTTGGTCCTTTAAGCTTACCTAACACCCAAGGGGGGTTACATGATCTACCCAAGAAGGTCGAGTCCTGGATACCTAAGTTTTTAGGGGAAGATGGATCCTATGGCAAGTCTCATTGGACCGACTTCTGTGATGCATTCCAGTTTCACCAATCCGGACAAGAACACCCCGATGTCTTTTTAAGGCTCTTTGTGAGCTCACTCACCGGAAGTGCCAGAAGATGTATTAACAAACTCCCGAAAGGAAGCATCAAAACCCCTGATGAAGATCTTGAACAAGCCTTCAAGAAAGATTGATTGTGAAAGAAGCATGGATTCCCTTTACTCAATACACTGATGTTGCAAAGCCTCTGGCAAGGGCATTAGGGATTTCAAATGAGAGGTTCAACCTTCTCCTCAAGGTGTGAAAAAGAAAGCATGGATTCCCTTTACTCTCAATACACTGATATTTGCAAAGCCTCTGGCAAGGGCATTAGGGATTTCAATGAGAGGTTCAACCTTCTCCTCAAGAAGATCCGGCCTAATTTCTCAGAAGAAGTTGTCCTCCAACACTACTTGAATTCGTTGGAAGGAGTTTTACAGTTTACTCTCAAAGATCAGTCACCCTCGACTCTAGAAGAAGCGCAAGATTTTTCTTGCCAGATTGAGAAGAACCTTGAATTCGAAGACTACATCCATCAAGTCAATCTCTCGCATAATAATAACCCTTGGGAATCTAGTGACGAGGATATCACCGAAGCTGAACCCAAGTTACCAGAGATTCTTGAGGTAAAACTCATGCCTCCCAAAAGGAAATGGAACACAACTTTATCAAACATCAACAATGTTTTAAATGTCTCAAGACAACATGAACCAGCCGAGGATTTGGGCATGGCCACTCATAAAAAACCTAACTTTGAAGATTCCTTGTTTGTCTTGAACACACCAATGTTAGAAAATCAAGATATGAGTGAACCCGGATTTGAGTATTTTGACCACACCAATGGGGATATGAAAACTAGGTATGAAGACCCCTGAGTGCATAATGGAACCAACTTAGACACTAGTATGTCCTGTATCTTGCAAAGGGTTAAAAGAGTTCGTGAAATCGTTCATTTTTTGACAAAGCAAGACCCGGATGACCAATTATCTTTTGAGGGGACTCCCATACTATTACAAAACGGTCAGTTTGAGCAAGATGAGCAAACACCCTCTTTATCATTAATAGATGATCTTGGGCCTAGTGATTACTGACAAGGTATAAATATGATTCCCAATTATTTGGTGTCACTCTACTCTTTGTCACTTAATTTGTCAACCTGGGGTTCAGTTTACACTTGCGAGGCACCCGATGTAGTATACACAGAAAGAAAACTTTCACCAAGTTATTGTAAAATACTGACTAAACTAAACCATGCATAAATCAAAAGAAAAGCATAAAAGATGAAGTCACAGTGCTTACAACCCCCAATCCAGTTGGTGGTACCTCTCGGGGTAAGGTCTCTAAATTATCATAACCCTGCTCCCTCGCATGTTCACCTCATAGAGTCACAAGTACAGTGATTTTGTAGCACACACCATCAAAGCAAAGCAAGCTATCTAATCTGTTCTATTTTACATACTGTAATTTCATAAGAAAAGTTATACCAGCAGATTACATCATCCCCAAATCATAATTTTATTATTGATAATCCAAACAGTGCTACAGCTAAAGAATGCAGACCCAGATTTAGAAGATGATGTCAATATAAGTAAAGGGCAAGAGGGAAATCAATAATCTACAAAAGTATGAGTTCTAACACATTCTATTCATCATTCTTCAGCAATTGCAGGTGGCCATTATGCAGCATGGGACCATCCTACAACATACTTCTAAGACAAAATGGAATTAATGAAAACTCTATGCAAAATCAGAATTGAAACTAACAACTAATATGTGAAGAAAATTAAACAGCAACACAATGCCTTATCTTGAGTGGCCCCCCTCAAGGCTCGGCATGTGCCTAAGCTTACGAATTCACCAAGGCAGCAATTTACGGGGGAACATTACTCATAATCAACAACAATTTATTTATCAAGGTCTGAAATTTACAGAGCTTACAACAAAATAGAGTGCGTCCCCCTTTCCCTTGAGAAGCACACATATATATACAAATAGAGGGGGCCTGTCCGTTCCATAGATGGGGCAATAGGCCCCTAGAAATTCTGAGTATCAGTTCAACAATAAAACTAATTAAAAGATGCCACACTGCTTTGATTGGTTCATATGCAGAGTTGGCCCAGCAGTTATCAGCACACCCGTTGTTGGCCAATAGGATGTCAACTCTCTTCCAGATTCCATGGATTTATGGTTGAATCGGTTGAACTATTATATGCAAGTGTGTTATTATGCTATTCCTGGAAACATCACGTGCTTTCGATGCTGAGTGAGCTCACGGATATGTTGAAGTGTTAAATCTCGTGCTAAGTGTGGCTGGAACCTTGTTGAAGCGTGTGGCATATGCTGGAAATAACAATATTAATTTCCTTTGATTTATCTTCCTGCTAGATGCTAAGTTATGCTAATACCTTTGTGCCTTGCTGATTTTAATCTCTTAATTATATTGCTGATATATTCCCACGCTGAAGATATTCACATTAAAACTCATGGGCACACGCTAAAGGTTTCATGCTGATATCATTTTAGCGTTGAATTGATATTGAATACTTGAGATGATATATCTTATACGCTGCTACATGCCTGATTATGTAGTAGGCTGCTACAGGTCTGATTATGTAGCAAGCTGCTATAGGTTTGATTATGTAGCAAATTTGAACACATGAGCACCCCGCAACTGTATCAACATTTAATGACTCTAAATCTGTGGCAATGGATGTGCAATGACCTTGATTTGAAGAATATGTGAACCTTAAAAGCAAAACCCTGTAACAACTTGTTCACACGTGAGTTGTCACTTCAAAAGTAAATACAAAATTCGCTACTTCCCCTAATGTTAATCAGAAATTCAAAGAAATATTAAGAAATGCACTTGGAAAATCACCTCGAGCCTAAATCTTGCATATGGGCATTTAAAATGGATAAGACAGGGTTATATGTAAATGATAAAGGGTTAAAAAGAAGGAAAAGAAGATGTCAATTGATGGTAATTTCGTGGCTAATCATCTCCCCCAAACTGTATATGTTGCATGTCCTCATGCAACCTTGTTGCTTCGCGACAACCAAGCTGTGAGGACACACACTGAATAATGCTCCTCGTTTTCTAATGCATACCAATCAAATTTTTGCTCACTGTAATGGCTCTCTTTCAAAGCATAGATCAAGTCACGTGGTCTCCTTTAAATTAGCACAAGCAAATAGGGTAAGTGGACACAAGACTATGTTGTTGCCTTTGATGTCAATTAGGTCTGCTTGCTGGTCTGCATATGCCCAAAGTACTTGTGTTAGTCTAAGCTGCCATGGACCACCCTACATGAGGCAATTTGTATCAACTTGATGGATCCAGAACAACCAATAAATGGTCTTTTTCTGAGCACAACATGCCGGAAGGAGGTTTGAAACATGAGACTTTGAAGTGGTGGCTGCCAATGAAGAGGCTAGTAGCATAATTGATTCTTAAATACTCTATTGGCATTATATGTGGTGCACAACATCCTATGAATTATGAATTTCACAACCCCACAAGTGCCTTTGTAAAATGTACACAACATGCAAGAAATGCTTTGCAATCCTCATACCATATGTCTCAACTTGATTTTTTGCTTGATGATTCTTGTGAGGTAGCATGTTCATTTCTTCTGCTTGTCCATATCAACTACTTATTTTTCTGTTGTTGGTTCTTGTGGAGCAACAACAATGTTTTCTTTTTCTTTTCTTTTTTTAGTTGGCTCTTGTTGTTGGTTCTTGTGTGACAGCAACAAGACCTTCTATTGTCTACATATTTGGCGTCTTCATCTATATCTTCAACTTTGGATCCTCAGTGTCACTGTCAAGTCGTTGTCTTAGATTTTTCATATTCTCTCTCCTATGATTCGTTAGAGTAGCCAATTCTAACAAAACCACTATTCTTCATATTGAGTTGGCTAGACTCAATACGTTGATTAACTTCAATAATTCCAAGACATTTTCAAGACCATTATTAACTCATAAGAACCAATGTGAATAAAGATCTACAAATTTTCATGTTGGAAGAAAACATGCACATATAAATAAAGGAAAGTTTGAAAGCCTTCTTCTTAGCCCAGTACCAATTTTTTTAGTAGAATTGTCTCCGCACCTCTTTGTTAAGACATTGGGCACAAACTGCAACAACTAAGCACATCAATGCGTCAAATGCATTTTCTCTGAATAGGGTTTCTTGATGTTGTTTCTTGTGTAGCAACATCGATGCTTGATGTAGCAACACTAATGTCCTTCCTTGAACAACTTCTGGTCCTTCTCATTTTTGGACATTTAGGGAGGTGTTGGAATGGATTTAAATTGTGGAAGTGGAGTAAGGCAATGTTGTGGTTTAGATGAAGTGGTGAAATTTTTAGGTTGAACAAGGATAGGGATGGTATGGGCATGACAAATGATGGCTTGGTCCAAGAAGGTAAAGGTGATGGTACCCCTCTCCCCCAAACTGAAGACTTTTTCCGTCCTCGGAAAAATAACAAATGGTAAGGAAGTAGGATTGAAAAGAAAAGAGGCTTAAGTGGTTTTCCAAATACAAATCTAAAGTATTCAATGAATTTGATAAACAAAAAGAAAGAAGAAGCATACCTGCACCTACCTAAGAAGTTCATGAACTTTGCAACAAGCATATGATTTTCTATAGCAGGTTCTTCACAAGTTCCCATGGAAAAGAGCAACATCTTTGAGAATCTGTACCAAGGACTATCAACAAAATCTCCTCCTGGTTTTGAGATATCTTCATGAAGCTTTGAGGAAAGACCATTYTTGCAACAACTTACTCTGCTACAGGTTCTTGTGGGGTGACAGTCTCTTCCTCTTGGAGAATTCCTTCAACYGATTTYTTTACTGTTGGTTCTTGTGTAGCAACAATAGAGMTTTCTGAGGTTGGTTCTTGTGTGGCAACCTTAGGGTTGGTAGGTGTTGGTTCTTGTGTGACAACACCTATTTCTTCTTTTATGAGCTCCCCCCTGTAGTTGGTTCTTGTGTGACAACCATAGGGATTATTGGTATTGGTTCTTGTGTAGCAGTACCGATATTGTCCTTATAACTTTGATATTCTTGTTGCTTCTATAGAAAGAGTGGGCCTGTGAAGTACTACTAAGGATGAAAACATACTGCAATATTCATAGCATATGGTTAAACATTTGGGAATGAAGGAGGTGTGTTAGACGAGATTAGCAACGAACAAATAGCAAAAAAAAACCTTTATTGGATTGGTAGCAACAAGCTCCATTTATTCAACAACTATTGAAACTAGACAGGTAGCTTGGCATTGCAAGTGAGCCGAATTACTTTATTGGGTGGGCAGGAGTCGGCGGAGCAGGAAGTTATGGAGGTCTTATGGAGGAAGGAAGTGGGCTGAAGTCGTGATGTGATAGTAGTGGTCACATGAATGATATTCTGAGGAAATTCTTGGCTTTTAAAGCTGACCACATAGGCAAAGAAAACTTTATTAACTTCAGCAGGCAATTAGCTTTGAGTTGGGAAGAAGAAAATGCATTGGTATATTGTGGTGCTTTAGGTATCCTTGTGAAAGAATGCCATTAGTGATGTAGCATGGAATTTAACTTCTATATCACTAGTCTTCAGTTTGGAAATCAATTCTTCAATTGTCTTGTTCTTTGTCCATCTAAAAAGTCTTGATATTGGTGTTGGTCGACAACTGGAACAAACTTTAGACATAGCTCATTCAAGAACTCAATATTACATGATAGCGCACTTGTTTTCATGTCTTGGTCACATGCCCATTTTGTGAAAGTTTGTCTTTGAAAATCACTCATTTGTAGATTGACCTTCATGATCCTTCTTTGACTTGCAAAAAACTAGCATTTTGCTTGCAACAGAAGGTGAGATTATGGACGAAAATAAATATGATGACTTTCTTCCTCCAATAAACATCAAAATGATTGCAATTAATGCATATAAAACAGATCTCTTAAAGGATTCATTGAAAAAATTTCATTGTTACATGTCGAGGAGTGGTGGCCAGCCTAGACTACACGATAGTAATTCGATTATAAATTCTTTTGATGTATGATCAAAGTGATTCCAAAGCCAAGTTAAAGTATATCCATAGAGCTATCTCCAGTACAAACATGTTCTGAAATTGATTTGAAATGATATAAAAAGTGTTAAGAAACATGCTATAAGACATCTCTTGTTCTTTATTTCCAGCGTTGACCAACAATCATGGTTTTTTCCTTAACTTTTCATTTGATGATAGATTGACTTGATTCCAATTGGAGATAAAAGTATATTTATGTAGGTATCTCCAATAGAAACAGGTTTTGCAAACTTGAATAATTGATGGATCAAATATACTAAAGAACGACCTAGGAAACATAGTTGTATCAGTGCAAGATAGGGAATTAGTAATTAGGGCATAGCTTTCTCGTTCAATATCAGAATGAGATGATTTGGGTTGTAAACTAGATTCGTAGGAAGATACACTCTAGAAACATGTTTTTAAAGATCTATCCGTTTAGTTACCGAATTTTGATTGTCCGAACTCTATCCTTGGTGAGATCAGTGATCCCAGATGCCACAAGAGTCTGATCAACAAGCTATTTCTTCCAAGTGATGATCTGGGTTTGTTTGAATTTTTATAGGTGTAAACTTTTCAATGTAATGCACCCATATGCCAAAAATTGCAAATTCTCAGCTCCTAAGTTGTGTGATATGACCCTCGCAAGATCCTATGGCTAATGCAAAAATAATTGAAGCAAGAATAAAATCAAATATCTAATTCAAACGTGGTATAATGATAATGGGATCTTGACATAATCATCATGGGAACACGAAATGTCACATTATCTATGAGATTTATATAATGAGAGTTTTCCACGCTTGTCCCAGGAAACTTAGATGTTCTTCAATTCATTCCAAATAAAAGTGATGTAAGGCTTATGAATTTCATAATGCATACCTTCTTCAAATAACCTCTCCTTGATTTTTCTTCGAGTGGAATAGCTCTTACTCCTTCCAAGCTTTCTGCAAAAGAGATTAGTACCATGGGTGGCTCTTATAGCGCCACAAAAGAAAATATCATTAGCTTAACTCATGCATCCTGATGATTTTAATGCACAACATCTTGAGCAAGGGATATCAAAGGGGTAGTCGACGTTTCCCTAGAGTTCCCTTCAGCTGGTATTGCTCCTATAATGATCCTAAGGCAAAAGTCCTAATTCCTTGAGTGCCTCCCCGACAACGGCGCCAAAATGACGAGGTATAAATATGATTCCCAATTATTTGGTGTCACTCTACACTCTGTCACTTAATTTGTCAACCCGGGGTTCAGTTTACACTTGCGAGGAACCCGATGCAGTATACACAGAAAGAAACTTTCACCAAGTTATTGTAAAATACTAACTAAACTAAACCATGCATAAATCAAAAGAAAAGCATAAAAGATGAAGTCATAGTGCTTACAATCCCCAATCCAGTTGGTGGTACCTCTCGGGGTAAGGTCTCTAAATTATCATAACCCTGCTCCCTCGCATGTTCACCTCATAGAGTCACAAGTACAGTGATTTTGTAGCACACACCATCAAAACAAAGCAAGCTATCTAATCTGTTCTATTTTACATACTGTAATTTCAGAAGCAAAGTTGTCGTTTAATAATTATGTTGGAACTATACCAGCAGATTACATCATCCCCAAATCATAATTTTATTATTGATAATCCAAACATTGCTACATCTAAAGAATGCAGACCCAGATTTGGCAGATGATGTCAATATAAGTAAAGGACAAGAGGGAAATCAATAATCTGCAAAAGTATGAGTTCTAACACATTCTATTCGTCATTCTTCAGCAATTGCAGGTGGCCATTATGCAGCATGGGACCATCCTAGAACATACTTCTAAGACAAAATGGAATTAATGAAAACTCTATGCAAAATCAGAACTGAAACTAACAACTAATATGTGCAGAAAATTAAACAGCAGCACAATGCCTTACCTTGAGTGGGCCCCCTTAAGGCTCGGCATGTGCCTAAGCTCACGAATTCACCAAGGTAGCAATTTACAGGGGAACATTACTCACAATCAGCAACAATTTATTTATCAAAGTCTGAAATTTACAGAGCTTACAGCAAAATAGAGTGTGTCCCCCTTTCCCCTGAGCAACACACATATATATACAAATAGAGGGGGCCTGTCCGTTCCATAGATGGGGCGATAGGCCCCTAGAAATTCTGAGTATCAGTTCAACAATAAAACTAGTTAAAAGATGCCACAGTGATTTGATTGGTTCATATGCAGAGTTGGCCCAACAGTTATCAGCGCACCCGTTGTTGGCCAATAGGATGTCGACTCTCTTCCAGATTCCATGATTTATGGTTGAATCGGTTGAACTATTATATGAAAGTGTGTTATTATGCTATTCCTGGAAACATCACGTGCTTTCGATGCTGAGTGAGCTCACGGATATGTTGAAGTGTTAAATCTCGTGCTAAGTGTGGCTGGAACCTTGTTGAAGCGTGTGGCATATGCTGGAAATAACAATATTAATTTCCTTTGATTTATCTTCCTGCTAGATGCTAAGTTATGCTAATACCTTTGTGCCTTGCTGATTTTAATCTCTTAATTATATTGCTGATATATTCCCACGCTGAGGATATTCACATTAAAACTCATGGGCACACGCTAAAGGTTTCATGTTGATATCATTTTAGCGTTGAATTGATATTGAATACTTGAGATGATATATCTTATACACTGCTACAGGCCTGATTATGTAGGAGGCTGCTACAGGTCTGATTATGTAGCAAGCTACTACAGGTCTGATTATGTAATAGATTTGAACACATGAGCACCCCGCAACTGTATCAACATTTAATGACTCTGAATCTGTGGCAATGGATGTGCAATGACCTTGATTTGAAGAATATGTGAACCTTAAAAGTAAAACCCTGTAACAACTTGTTCACACGTGAGTTGTCACTTCAAAAGTAAATACAAAATACGCTACTTTCCCTAACGTTAATCAGAAATTCAAAGAAATATTAAGAAATGCACTTGGAAAATCACCTCGAGCCTAAATCTTGCATATGGGCATTTAAAATGGATAAGACAGGGTTATATGTAAATGATAAAGGGTTAAAAAGAAGGAAAATAAGATGTCAATTGATGGTAATTTCGTGGCTCATCAATTACAAATCGATGGATCCATACTTGTTTCCAGATTGCCCCACTTTTCCCTTGACAGGAGAAGACACAGATTAGGGTGATTATCCCAAAGATGCCTCTAATACCTCTGAAGATTCGGACGAAGATGGCTATCCAGTACAGAGAGTAAGTAATATCGTTGAGTGGAACGAATATGTTTTCAAAGACATAGAAGTTCCAAGCACCGTCATTGTGGATGAAAACCCTTGGTGTTTTCAATGCAGTGAAGCACATTGGGAACATGAGTGTCCTTACAGTAATGGTGGCCATCAACAAGTAAACAATATAGACCAC
>SNQJ01S0051092.1:43359-57478 GCA_010110895.2 Picea sitchensis
ATTTCACTTTTGACTTAAATCTCCCAAGTCAAAGTGAAATTAGAATCATAAAGTAAAGTATAAGGGTAATAGTCTTCCCCCTTTGTGCTTAGAGACTCATAAGCACATGGGGACCACTTTCCAAGGTACCCAAATCTCAACACGAGCCACATGACTGGTGTTAGAGAGCACTTCACTGACCTCAGAGATTCAGAGGTCAAGATGGAGATTGCGCTTGGTGATGACACCATAGTTAGAGTTGCTGGGCGTGGCAAAGTTACCTTTCAAAGAGATGGTTTGCCACCAATTTCGTTCAGGGATGTGTTGTACGTCCCTGGGTTGAAGAAGAACCTGTTATCAGTTTCCACCCTCCAAGATAGGGGTCTTGAGGTGTCCTTCAGAGGGACAGAGGTCCTCATACACCCTAAGGGGTCCCGTTTCACCTCAGGGCAGGTGATTGGAGTGAGGGATGAGAAACTATACAGATTCTTTTTCAGCCACTTCGTGCTTTGGCAACGAGTAGCGACAACTACAGTTAGTTGTGTGAGTTGTGGCATCAGAGGATGGCTCACCTTCATCATGGGGCTCTTGGAGGGCTGAGAGAGGTTGTGATAGGAGTGCCATAGTTCAACTTAGAACATCAGGATGTGTGCAGAGGGTGTGTGCTTGGTAAGTTTACCAAGGCTGTTTTCCCCAGCAGTGACACCAGGTCAACTGGGATACTGGATTTAGTACGCATTGATGTGTGTGGGCCTATGTCTCATTCATCCTTGAGTGGTTGTGAGTACTATCTCACATTCATAGATGACCACTCGAGGAAGACCTGGATCTATTTCCTGAAGGCCAAGAGTGAGGTCTTCAAGAGGTTCCAAGAGTTCAAAGCTCTTGTGGAGAACTAGATAGGAAAGAGGATCAAGGTCTTGCAGTCAGACAATGGAGGTGAGTATGCCTCCACAGAGTTTGTAGACTTCTGTACGCGTGCAGGGATCAAAAGACAGATGACCGTGCCTTACAACCCCCAGTAGAACGAGGTTGTCGAGAGGAAGAACACGTCCATTACAGGTGCAACGATATCTATGCTGCGTGATCAGACTTTGCCTCTATTCTTAATGGCTAAGGCGAGTGTTGCTGCAGTTTATCTGCATAACAGGAGTCCCCACAGGATTTTGGGGAAGAAGACTCTTGAGGAGGTCTTCACTGGTAGGAGGCCCGATGTTGAGCACATCAATATTTTTGGATGCTTGATATACTCTCATGTCCCCTCAGAGAAGAGGACAAAGCTAGACCCCACAACCTAGCAGGGGATTCTAGTTGGGTACTCAGAGGTCTCGAAGGCCTACCGGATATACATTCCATAACATCGGAGAGTGGTGTTGAGCAGAGATGTTAGATTTGAGGAGGGTAGAGCTTTCAGGAGGTCTCTCGAGTCGAGAGTCAATATTGAGGAGGATGCATAGACACAGATTGATGTTTCACAGGGAGCACAGCCTCAGGTATCTAGTGCACCAGTTTCAGAGGTGACAAGGTCACCTTGCACAACTTCAAGTTCACAGTTGCAGGGGGTTCAGGCAGAGGGTGCAGAGTCTTTAGGATCTCAGTGTGTTGGGATCAGATTTGAGGCAGAGACTCTTGGGCACGTAGATCTTACTTCTCCTTTGGTTACTCCAGGGAAGAGGAAACCGAGATGGTTTCAGGAGACCCTGAAGGAAGCCAAGGAGAATGTAGGAGCGCCCAAGAGACAGTTCAGAGAGAGCAGATCACCAGAGAGACTTGGGTCCTACTTGGCGATGGTGACGAGCATCATAGATGCAAAGCCCGAGACATTTGTGCAGGCAGTTGACCAACAGGTTTGGCGAGAGGCCATGCTAGAGGAGTATGACTCCATTATGCGCAATGATGTTTGGGAGGTGGTGCTGAGGCCAGTGGGGAAGTCAGTTGTGACTTCCATATGGTTGTATAAGACCAAGTATGCTGCAAATGGCCGCATAGAGAAACACAGGGCCCGGTTTGTGGCGTGTGTATTCTCTTCAGTAGAGGGAGTTGATTTTGATGAGACACTCGCACCAGTGGCGAGATACTCTTCCATTCAGAGTATTATTGCCATCGCGACAGAGATGGGTTGGAGGATACATTAGATGGATGTAAAGACCACATTTCTCAATGGCTTTATTGAGGAGGAGGTGTACATTGAGCAGCCACAGGGGTTCGAGGTGTGTGAGAGAGAGTCTTATGTGTGCCTTCTGAGAAAGGCACTGTATGGTTTGAAGGAAGCTCCCAGAGCTTGGTATTCGCGTATTGACTCATATTTGCTTCAGATGGGATTTGAGAAAAGAAATGCTGATCCTAACCTCTATTACATCATTAGAGGTGAGGACACACTTAATCTCATTTTGTATGTGGATGACTTGTTCATCACGGGAGCGGAGCATCTCATAGCTGAGTGAAAGCGGGGTCTTGCATAAGAGTTTGAGATGAGTGACATCGGGTTGATGCACTATTTCTTGGCATGAAGGTATGGTAGGAGGAGGGTCACATCTTCCTGGGACAGGGGAAGTATGCTGCACACATCTTGAGCATATTTCAGATGGAGGACTGTAGGCCTATGTCGACATCCATGGTCACCAACTGGAAGAAGCTTAGCGCTTCAGATTCCCAGTGGGTGGATGCTACAAGATACAAGCAGTTGATCGGATCGTTGATGTATTTGGTCAACACTCGACCAAATATTTGTTTTGGCGTGAACACTCTCAGCCAGTACATGGTAGAGCCACAGAGTGTTCACTGGATTGGGGCAAAACATGTTTTGAGGTACATTGCAGGTTCAGTGGATTATGGCCTGGACTATGTCAAAGGGGGTGGAGTGAGTTTGGTTGGCTGCATAGACTCAGATTGGGCAGGATGTGCTATTGATAGGAAGAGCACCTCAGGGTGTTGTTTTGGATTGGGGTCAAGATTTGTTTCCTGGTACAACCGAAAACAAAAGTTAGTTTCTTTGAGTTTAGTTGAGCCAGAGTATATGGCGGCCAGTCAGGCCAATTGTGAGGCCATTTGGCTTCGTAAGTTGCTGGTAGGATTATTTGGTTAGGAGTTGCCTCCGACTGTCATTCACTGCGATAATCAGAGTTGTATCAAACTCTCTGAGAATCCAATGTTCCATGATAGGTTGAAGCATATAGAAATCATATACCACTTCATCAGAGATTGGGTTTAGCGAGGGGCAGTACATCTTCAATATATTTCGACTGATGAGTAGGTTGCAGATAATCTCACCAAGGCCTTGCCAAGGGGCAAGCATGTCTACTTCAGAGACAAGATAGGCTTGGTGAGAAACACTTTCCTCGGTAAGAGGGAGTGTTGAGTTCTGGTGTACCTTGGGAAGTGGTCCCCTTGTGGTTTTGGGTCTCTAACCATAAGAGGGAAATACATTGGGACTATGTGCCTTGTACTTTATGTCTAATTCTACTTTGACTTCACTTAAGTCAAAATGTTGGAATTTTGTCACTTAAGGCAAAAGTGACTAATTTTTCACTAAGTGGGTGAATGAGGGGACATAAAGTGAACATAGGAAACTTAACCCAAAGTGGGTTTTGAGTTGAGATACTTTTGGTGAGATCTCAACCATGGATTAGAGAAGGCTTGGAGTGATCCTAGCCATCCAATCTTAGGTTTCCTTATGGATGGTTCAAGAGGGGTGCATAGGGCCTAAGGAGGCTCATTCACTCATTTGTTCACTTGGAGAGTTTGAGAGGAGCAATGGAGATGGGAATGAAAGCATTGGTTGAGGGAAGCTTGGGCGTCTCCTTCCATGGAGGACTCATGGAGGCTTAGACCCTCATTATTTCTTGGTGAGAGCTATTGCTTGGAGGAGGGCGCACTCTAGGAGGAGGGCGCACACTTAGCAGGCACTAGGAGGACTTGTGCTACTTCAGATCTGATTGGTTCATGGTGGAGGAGGCACACAATTGGTTGATTGTTTGCAAGGGATTCTTCATTGTGCCAAGGAGGAGGTAGGGCACATCATTTCAGTGGATAGAGCAACAAGGAGGAAGGGTGCACTTTCCTAGGTGCATTCTTCGTGTAACCTTGTGCTACAAGCTTGAGAGGAGCTTGCTATCATACCGAGTTCTATTGTATTGTATTCCTTGTTGTATTCTTTACTTGAGATCACCGTTATATATACTTTCATTCCAAACTGGTTTTCCTCGGGGGGGTTTTATCTAGGGTCGTGTTGACCAAAAATTCTTGTGTCCTATTTTCATGCATGCTTAGAGTGAAGATCAGCATTTCAGTGTTGTAAAGATCTAGGAGGTGTGCTATATGTTTTGAGGTTTGCATGTACTAATATTGGGTTACTAAAACTACTTGCAAGGGCACCTTAAACGAGCATATAACCATAAAATTATGAGCAGAATTTTACTTAACTGTTTGCTCTCCTAAAACAGCAGCAAAGGACAGTTTGAAGATAAAACTTAGAGCCAAATTTCAGGTCAAAGACAGACCTGTTTTGGCAGCCTCATAGGACCTCAGTTTTCTTCAATCTGCCTTAAACTTTAGGCTGTGTGATGGTGAGATGAAGAGAAGACCACTAGCACTGCTAAACTCTGGTGGTCCCTGCCTGGACGTGTCAAAAAATCCCATGCACGTGATTTGTCAACGACCAGTACATCCACTTGGTGAGGGACCCCCTGTTTCATTGGCATTCTTCTAAAAGCCAACAATGATCTAACTGGTGAAAAAGTACAACATAACTTTATTAATGACCATTATAATAAACACTAACTCTAACAGTTACCTTGCTATTGGTGGACCTAAAGGCTGGATAGCTTGTTAGAATGAATTCTAGTTGGATAGCCGAATTCCTAGGAATGGTTGGATGGCCTTTAGACTCAGTTATTAGCTCAATAGTCTGTGTGATTGTCATCTTAGAGGATGATTTAGTGTGCCTTGAGTTTGGGAGTCTAGATCAAATGCTCCATCTTGGGCATGGCCGAGAGGTTCGGGTGTGCCTCTGCATTGAACTAGTTTTCTTGTAAAATTTTGGTACCATTTCTTTATTTATTAATGATGGTCAGATTTATTCTTGTTACTTATTCATGACGGTCAGATTTACTCTTGTTACTTATTAATGATGGTCTATTTTATGATTAATATGGGTTCACTTATTCATTATGGCTTATGATCAGGTGCTTAACTTAGTGACTCGATGGTTAATTGATATTATTACTTACAACTACAAGTGTTTTTTTTGTTTATGTAAACTATTTTGATGAGTTTTATTAATGTGAGGCCTTGTAATATTTAAAGTTTGAATGTTTGCATTTAAAAATTTCACTCTAAGTTGCTTCTAGAGACGCCTAGGTCAAGCGCTGCAACATGATCTTGCAAACCTGCAGGGAAGTTGTTCTTTCTTGGAATTGGAGCTCTCCTTTCTGGAAGAATTTCACCTGCTTATTTCACCCTCCTGGAATTCCTTTTTGATCTTTAAGTGGCCTTTCAGATTTGGAATTCAGAAAGTCTGTTTTAAGGGATGGACCTGTTATTTTTCTGATAGCAAAGTAGAAGCAAACCCAGATACAAATTGGCTCTGGAAAAACTAAATTAACAATTTTAACTCCAATTGACAAGGTGATAGAGAATTAAGATAGTCTTTACTGGATAGTCCTAGCTGGATTAAGGGATATGCAGTTTTGAATTAATGTAATCGACATTGATTTGAATAATTGATGCCTCTTTTTGGGTTTGCTCAAGAGTGCTTCCTATATCTTGGATATGAATTATGAAACACTTTATGTGATTTGATGGTAATCAATTAAACTATATTGAAAAGTAATATGAAGGTATTGCTTAATGGATGTTCATCACAACTGTCATTGTAAATTTTAGATTGTAGAAGCCTATCATTTTCAATACGCTAGACGTTCAAGTTGGATCCCTATAATTCTCAAATGTGATAACGGTCATTGTTGTTGTTATTCAAGATAATTAGTTTAATCCTACTCTGTTGATTGCCTTTACATTTTGTGGTATGTGCCTTGAAAATGAAGAAAATATCAAATATGTTATGTAACTTGATTCAACTTGGTTGCAGCTTGCACACTTGATTGAACCTGTGGAAAAGAGGATCAAAGCAATTGAAAACTACATAAAGGTGACAAATCTAAAAGACGTGTGGTATTAGTTTCTAAAGTTGTCCACTCTAGGTTTTACCATTTTTGAGAATTGCTACCAGAATTACGCATACAGAATTATATATAGGAGAGAGAAAGATCTAATATGATTCATTATTCATTACGTATGAGAGACATTACACATCATTGTCTCAATGAGTGAGACATAAGTTATGTAACCCCTTCAATACCTAACTGCTAACATATGACTTAATTAATGTTAATTCATAGTAGCTTAACTTTATTGCATCATAAAGTAACTTTATAATATAAACTACTCCTAACTTGAATCTCCTAAGTTAAGCCATAGGACAAAGTATGACCATTATAAAACATGTGTCCAAACACTCTTTTTGATGGTCATGGTTGACAAAATTTCTTGTTCCAAAACAATTTCTTTTTGATGGTCCTCCCATACCTAAACTTGGCAAATTGCATAAAGTCTTAAGCTAGTGTGAAGTTTTAAGAATATACCTAATGTGAATTGCTTACATGGCTTTTGTATTAAACCATGATGGTTGGTCTCACTCGATTCTTTGAGCCCTTGCTTGATAACGATGCACCCCTTGAGATGGTCCTTTGGAGGATGTTTTGATGCTTCTCTTAGGACGTTGCACATTGTATGGAGGTCATTGCACCCTTGATGATGAGCGTTGGGTCATATGATGACTTGGCCTACTTCTTGACACCCCCCGACACCTCCTAGACCTGAGATGTTGCAACTTGCACATGTGAGCTGGGACGTTGTAGCATTGGCTTGATGGGTCGCTCAGAGGGCAGGAAACCCTCACCTTGGACGTTGCACCCTTTTGAGGATGTTAGAGTTTGGATGGATGACATTGCCCTTGATGAAGATGGTACACCTCTTTGGAGAGGTTATGAAGCCCTCTTCCATGATGACGTCATACTTGGAGGCTAGGACATTGCACATGTAGAGGATGACATCATGCTTGAGGATGATGTGATGTTTGCTTGAGCCGACCTAGCATTTGGATGATGAGTTGGCACCTTGTGGATGAGGGGATGTGACTCTCTTGATGAGGAGGCATGACCTTTGATGATGCTTTGCACCTTTTGGGCGAGAGACACGACTTTTGGAGTTTTGTACCCCTTGAGGAGATGATGTTACCCACTTTTAGCTTTCGACACTTACACGTGTGGCACTTTTAGAGGACGTTTTCATGTTTTAGCATTATATCATTGTTTTAGAGGCATTTTTGGGGGCCAACCTAAGACCTATCCACCTTGTATCATGGATTCTTATGTTTTAGGGGCTTCCTAGAGAGGTATAGTGCTTGGTTTCCTCATATATATAGAGGGAGTGCTACCTCATTGTAAATCATAACACAGCTTGTGGAGAATCACTTCTACTTGTCTCTTCTTTCCTCTCTTTCACTATGGATGACTTATGCGCCTTATCTTGGAGATGATCTTTTGGATGCTTTCAAGTTTTGATGGATGATTTCATGGCTAGGGTTTCATGGTGATCATTGATTTATCTAGCAAGTGCTCTTCTTCAGTCTATGTTGGTTTATTTCTTGGATGTATTAAGTGAATGTTTTATCAAAGTGGTGATATTGCATGTCATCCTGTATTTTTCTTGAATAAACCTTGTCTTGAAACCCTAGGAAGGTTTGTAGTGGACTACCTTCCTGTGTTAATCATTTTGTTGAAGCTTGTCAAAGGACATAAATATATTTCTAGGGTTTGTAATGGACTACACTAGTTGTATTTTTGTAGGATAACATCCGAGGGTTTGTAGTGTACTACCCTAGGGTTTTACCCAAGATCCATCTTGATCTCATCTTTCAAAGGTTCTTAGAAGACGGAGGATGACCTCTTAGGGTTTGTAGTGGACTTCCTTAATTTTCCATTCTAAAGGATAATACCAGTGTATTACCCTAGGGTTTTATTCTTAAGTCTTTCTTTCACCTTTGGTCTCCAAGAAAGTGCATGATTTGACTCCATATGCCCAAGAGAACAAGACGACAATAGTCTTTCTCCCTTTTTCCAAGTTGTTAACTCTAATTTTCCTTCTCCTTTGTTGTTTTATGTTTAGATTAGGGTTTGCTGCAATTCTCATTCAATTTTCAGCCATCTTCTAGCTTGATGTCTAGGGTTTATTGGCATCTTTCACCTTGGAATACACCTTGACATCATTTACCACATTGCTGTTATGATTTTCAGTCTATTAGGGCTTGATGTCTTGGATGTTTTAGGGCTGTTGCATGCCATTTACATTTCAGCAAGTAATTACTACCAAACCCTAGTTTTAATTTGCATTTTTAGCCCTAGTTCATTGCATGATTGACCTATTTCAAAGGCTGATTTATTTTGCTGTTGTAACTTGGTAAATTGCTGAAGTAATCATCTTTAAATATAAATTTTATGACAACCATAGCTTTTCTATTGATTTGTAGTGTTTGGGGCATCCCTTTGACTTGTTTTGACTTGATGAACATTATTAATTGTCCAAGATACTATACATATACAAATCTGGAAATTGCTTTGCCTAACCACCTTGTTCTTGCCTTGATTACCTTGACTTAGTGGTGGTATGTTTGAGTAGCCAACATAGGAGGCCATAGACTTCACTTTGTCTTGCTACAAGATTCCTTGAGGTTGCTAGGGAAGCCTCCCTTGTGTTGGATTCATCCTTCATTAAAACGAGGGAAGTGATTTGCTAAGGTGACAGTGGAAACACTTCCAATGTTGCACTTGTCTTGCACCTTGTAAAAGGCTTTGCACAAGGGTGTTAGATCTTGTGATAACAGTCCTCTTTTCTCCAATTTGCCCTTCGAACTACATTATTGGATCCATGGCCTTTGGGGGATGGATCTGTGGATCCTCGAATCCGATATGTGTTCAGATCTGGAACTGCCTAGATCCGCCTAGCATCCACTCCGAAATGGATTTGTCGATGATGAAACGTATTCCGAGGGATTCACCAATGCCTTGACACCATAGCTCTAGCGAAATACAGTTGGTGGAAGGGTGGAATCGCTTAGTGTCAAGTAATACGTTCCATCCTAAAAAATAGGTTTTGCCACTGCCTTGGTAAAATTCACAACATATCGTGGGGAATTTTGTTTGTGGTGAAATCGTGGTGATCGTTCCCATTGGTTATTACAAAGGTAGGAATCAATGTAAATTGTTGGCGGTCTTTCCCATAAAACATATACATTATCATACGTAATATGTAAATTGTTAGCATGCTTTTCCATAATAACGAATAATGCATAAATTGTTGGCTGTCTTTCCCCTTGGTTATTTAAATAAAAACCTTATATAAGGGCACCATGCACACAACATGGAAAGGGACCAATGATTTAATCAACTTATATAATGAAATGTTGCACCAATGCTTATTTAACGAATGTTTCATAGTAAATAATTATTCTATGTAAGTATTGTGTATTATACTTTTTTTTCCAAGTAATATATTCCTAGGGAAATTTCCTGTGCACTTCCCCTCATTCCGAGGATGGTACCCAAGGTAAACCCTAGATTTTTTATGGCACAAGGACTGGACAACAACTTATGAATAGATAATATATAGTTCATCAACAATCGACTCACTAAGAGCAAACATGTCACAAAGTGAAATTTGAACTTCGATGGGGAGGGTAACAACTTTCCCTCACAACCACTTGAGTTACACCCAATTGACAATATTATTTATTATACATATATCTATATAAGTCTTGTATTTAATAAAAACTTGTATTTTTTAATTTTTATATAAATTTATGTTTATATATAAGTTATATATTTAAAATTTTAGATATTTTTAATTTTTTATATAAGTTTTATTTTAAAAAATTATAAAAACTTATTTATATTGTTTATACTTGTTGTTTCTTGCCGTATTTGGATCTTGGCTTTTAAAAAATTTGGCGGATCTATATCTGGATCTAGATCTGAATCTAAATCCTACTTAGCCTTCAAATGAGTGTTGCCACTACCTTGCCTCGAGCATTTTCAACCTCTTCATTGCTGTGCACAAAAACTACTATCTAATGATGACTGCCCCTCTTCTCGCACCTCTGTTTCTCTTGGATGCGTCCTCCTTGATTCCTACTCTATAGCTTTGATACCATATGTTAATTATGGATTCACAATTGTAGAACAATAATGCATATTAGAGAATGAAAGATTCAATATGATTCATTTGTTGATGTTTTGTAGCTTCGGGTAGGTATTCTCACGTGGCCTAGGTGTCAGGCACGTGGGAATCCTCACTGGCACCCAATTGGAATTTCGTTGGTATGAAAACCCCCTTGGGTTGGAGCTAGGGGCTCTGTAATGTTCCCATTTTTGGATTCTCCTTCCTTGCAGTCAGAGGAGACTTTATGAGTTTATATCAACTTGACCAGAGGAGTAAAATGAGGATAACAGTGAGCTCGGGCATTTTGGAGGAGTTTTATGCGACCCTGACTAGCCCATTCACCATCTTTCATCATCAGGATCATTTCCGCACAGTTTGCTCTTGGTTCCATGGCATTCCGATGATTTTTGTAATTTTGGGTTATTATTGAGCATATATTTATTAATTACATTGAAGGTGCTATTTGGGGCTTGTTCTTGGAGAAACACTTTAGTGTAATAGCTCGTTGGAACTGGGGCGAAAATATCTACAGGATAGGATGAAGAAAAGTGACTTTCAGTGGACGAAGAAGTCATAGGGGCGAATTAATCACTTTTTGGAGTAAAAAGGTACATTAAATTAATAAAGTGATTTTATGAGAAAATATTAAATATGAATTAAAAGTCACTTGAAGAGAAAAAGGTGAAAAGGGGTATAAAAGAGAGATAGGGGATCATATTCTCTCATTATGTTATTGATCATTTTCACTTGTATCTATGAGCTTTGGCAGCTTGAGCGTTTTGAGGGTTTTGAGTGAACAAACCCTAGAGATCTACAAGGAGGTGAAAGATTCCTCTGTTCTTGATCCAAGCTTGGCTAAGGTGGTGAAAGATTCCACCCTTGTCATTCTATTCAGTTCAAATCTACTTCAACCTTTGACTTTGAGAAGGGGCGCACTGTTGGAGGGTTTTCTACAGGAGGGGCGCACTATCCAAACTGAGGTGGTTTGATTTGAGTTCTACAGTTGAGATCTGGGAGAGATCTCACCTTGCATGCACTTGCCATCCCTAGAGCGACTTTCCTTGGCACTTTGGGGAATTTACTGTGGCCATATTTATTTATTAGTAGAGCTGGGCAAATTATTGGCCAAGAAGGGCGCACTCTTCATCAAGGGTTTCTTCCCTTTGTTCCAGAACTTGCATATTAGAGTGTGGCTGAGTTATATATTGGTGGGGTGCCTCTTTGGAGGGTATATTGGCCATTTCTTTGGTGGGTCAATCCTCCTTTCTCTTGCTGGGCGAAATTATTGAAGCAAGGTGAATTATTGGCACTTGGTAGCTTGGTTATCATGTGTGGCAGATTGCATTCTTGGAGGAGGTCTATTGTGGGTACCCTCTAGAGGGTTTCTAGAGTTGGTTTGTTGCAGATTTTTAGTGTTTGGAGCCTTCTACATCAGCGATATAATTTTGTATCAGATTTACATAAGATCTGTTCACCCATGTATTGAGGTTAGCAAATTAAATAATAAAATCAGATCTGAGTTATTTTGGCTTCATTGTGTATTGGATTTTCGTAGTATTGTTTCCTATGTATTTCTTGTGTAATTTACATGTCATTTCATGCCAAAACAACCATCATACACAAGAAACAAAACCAATGATGAAAGCTACAACCATATGTATGCAAAGTGTTTGACAAAACACTTCAACCAACGAGTTGCAAACAAACATAACAAGAAGCATAAATTCCGAACAACCACTCATTTGGAAGGGATTAGGTGTTGCATATGATGTGTTTGACATAATCTTCAACCCTTAAACTTGAGTTAATTGGGACAACAAGTATTGAAGTGATTTCAAGGGAGTTGGGAGTTTGTATGCCAAATGTTTGATGAAATTCCCCAACCAACCAAATCAGATTTTAGCACATATTCTATAGTGGAATATTACAGGCTCTGTGGGTTCGGTGATGGGCTTTGTGGGCTTGTGCAGGGGCTTCACACCCACAAACAAGACTAAGATATTCTAATTTAATGTTGACTTACTTGAAGGGCTTTTACACTTGTATAAAAAGACATAAGGGGTGATTGTGACATTGTCATTCTTGTGGGAGAGCTTGGTGATTTCAGTCCAAGTGTGGTGACCTCAGTCCAACCATGGAGAGAGGCTGATTGGCCTCAGTTCTGCTGCATATTTCTTTGTTTTGGGTAGGTTTTGATGGGAGGAGAGCTCGGCCTAGGAGAGGAAGGTAGCATCAATCTGTGGGAGTGTTCTGGCATCCCAGGAAGAGCAGGCCGTAGCTTAGGAGAGGCTTGGCCTGCTTGGAAAAGCTAGCTACAACGTGAAGGAGGTTGCCACAGAGCTCGACCAGGTAAAGGAGGTTGAAAGAGGGCTGCCGCTAGGCCTAGGGGACTCGGCCTGTGGAGATTACGCCTACGGTTGGTGCCTAGAGGGCTAGGGAAGTAGAGAAAGGTGGCAACAGGTGTGTGGAGGGCTCGATCAACAAGGTTTAGAGTAGCCACAATTGTGTGGACAAAGACATGAGGGTTATTACAGGTTTGCAAAGTTACCAGAACCGAACCGGTCGACCCCAAAACCGGAATTGAACCGGAACCGGATAAAAAAACCGATCACTAAAAATACATAAAATATTCGAATTTTGAAAAACAAATACATATTCATGTGCATCCATGTGAATCCAAACCATTATACACAAATTTGCAAAGTTTCTCATATATATTCATGTGCATCCATGTGAATCCGATTCCAGAATTCAAACCATTATACACAAATTTGCAAAGTTTCTCATATATATTCATGTGCATCCATGTGAATCCAAACCATTATACACATATTTGCAAAGTTTCTCATATATATATAACAAGTAATAGTGTATAAAGCCAAAATAGCACTAAGAGTAAGTGCACTCCATGAGTCCATAGTCATATGAATATCCGAATCAAAATACATCATCAAAAAGGCTCTAAATGGCCTATAAAGTCCAAAAATAACTCTAAAGAGTAGATACTAGAGAGTCAGAGACTACACAATCTAATAATCTGAATCTGCATACTGAAAGGAAGCCTCAGAGGACTCAGAGTCAGACTCAGAGTCATCATCTACATTCTCAACATGAGTAGACTCTGTTAGCGACATTTCTTGTCCTAGGCACAAGAGTATTCGGGTCTGCAAGTTGTATGAGGAGCGCCGAAGCGCAGCATGGAAAAATCTCGTTTCAAGCTTCCAGCCAGTAAGCGAGCGAAATTATATTGACGACGGTCCAGATCCTTTCATAAGAGCAGATCGGCGGTCAGCGGGAAATCGCGGATAGTAGAGTTGCGTCGAGATTAGCGCAAATAGATCGCGCCCATATTGTATGTAGGGAAGAATAACAGCCGTCCCTCCGAGGGACGCGTGGCGCGAGATCCAGTCGCGTCGGCTTTTCAGCAGTTGCGAGTTCAAGGGGTGAAGGTTTTATGTCGTTGTACATTTCGAAACCTCGAACCCCGAAGCGTCGATGGCGCCCAAAGTCGGGCCCGCAGTATCAAGGGGCAGTCTCAGCCGTCCATCTGAAGCGGACACCTGGCGCGCGATTAGGCTCCCCGCCTTTTCGCCCATCGCGGTTTCGAAGCGCAAGTAGCAGCTCCCTCATATCCCCGATGCGCGAAGTAACGAGAGCGTCCAGGACCTGGGGCCCATAGCAGCGTCGGGAGAGTTTAGGACCATCAGATTTGGAGGACGCGTGGCGCCCAATTGAGCCGTCTTGGCGTTTCGCCCATCGCAACTATGATAAGCAAGGATCAACTCCTTCCTATTCGCGAACGCCGAAAGCCCCTATGGAAATAAAAGCAGGGTCACGGTCCGTGGTCATTTGGGAAACAAAAGAG
>SNQJ01S0051093.1:17774-33751 GCA_010110895.2 Picea sitchensis
CATTCATCCCAACAAGCTTAAGCTCAAAAAGACTCCCAAGGAGGACAAAAGACGAGACCGAAAATCTAATATTCATCTCCTGCAAGAAATAGGTGGCATTGTGGTTAATTCCGGGAATAATGCTCTAATAACATATACATTCCAACCCTCTCATAGTTTCCAATGAAAGTAGTCTCATGGAATATTCGAGGAATTAATGGTAAGAGCAAGCACAAGCTCTTATGAAACAAGTTACATTCAAAATCACCAGATATGGTTCTTCGCCAAGAAACTAAGTGTTTTGGGGTTGTTCTAGACAAAATTCTTTCCAAAATATGGAAAAATGGTTGCTCCATGGCTATTGATTCTACAGGTTCGGTTGGAGGCCTTGCAATCCTCTGTAACCCTGAAAAGATACTTGTGGGAATTTGTTTTTGCACCAAATTCAGTATTACATCAAGCTTTCATCTCTTAGGTGAAGAGATCTTTGAGCTCATTACCAATGTTTATGGACCCCAACACCTTGGATAAAAACTCAATTTTCTTCAACAATTACACAATATTTTTTATCAAGTGCATCCACACTTTTGGATCATGCGAGGCAAATTCAATATCATCACTTCTCTGGAGGAGAAGAAAGGAGGTCTTAGGCGCCTTGATCCTGAATATTTGACCTTCAAAGACTTCATCCAAAATCAACAATTAGTTGATCTGGAGATAAATAATAACATCTACACTTGGAATATTTTTCATGGAGGAACCCAACAAGTTGTCTACAAGTTGGATCAATTTTTGTTTTCGAAATCTCTCATGCTTTCTGGAATGCACATGGAGGCCATAATCCTACCTTTTGTAGGCTCAAATCACTACCCAATTTGTCTCTCCCTTGACACTCTCAGCAAGCCTCACAAAATACCCTTCAAGTTCGAAATTTTTTAGCTCTCTCATCCGGACTTCCTCAACAATGTTACAAGATTGGTGGGAAAATTCCCACGTAACTATCGGTTCCCTCATGTATCATTTTCAAAAACACCTAAAGATCCTGAAGAAAAGCATCGAAGCATGTAATAAGATGGTCTTTGGGAACATTTTCCAAGCTCAAATACTTCTGGAATCCCAAATGGAAGAGATACAACAGTAGATCATTTCACAGAGTAGAATGGTGGACCTTATTCATCAGGAATAGACTCTTGCAACTCAAATCGAGTAGAGACATAAGCAAGAGGAAAATATTTGGCATAAAAAATCATGAGTACAATGGCTCTAGGAAGGGGAACAAGACTCGGAATTCTTCCACCATTCCATGATCTAGTGGCGCCATTCCAATCACATCACCCATATCACCTCCTCCCAAGGTAACAAGATCACCTCCCATTTTGATATTGAATAAGAGATAACCACTTTTTTTCAAGATCTACTCCCTAAATCTTAGTAGGACTGCTTGGCCGCCATTCATTCCATCACTCAAAATATCCTTAATCTGATATCATAAGAGAAAAATGCAAGCCTTATGAGGCCCATTACCTTCGAAGAAGTTGAATATATGTAAATTTCAGTCTATCACTGGGAAAGGCTCCGGGCCCTAATGGCTTCACCTCTGATTTTTTTCATCATTATTGGCCAGTGATCAAAATGGATATTTGGGCCCTTGTGCAAGAACCCCAAAGAATCTCAGGGATTCTCCTAGCCTTAAATTCCACCTTCTATTCCCTCATTCCCAAAGAGGATAAGGTGTCAAACCCAACAAATTTTTCCACATATCCCTCTGCAATCTTATATATAAGATTATCTCTAAAGTCATTGTTATCCACCTTAAACCCCTTCCACCCTCTATGGTTTCCTCGGAATAATATGGTTATGTGGAGGGGCACCAAATATTGGACATTATAATCTTATCCCATGAGGCAGCCTGCACCTTAAAAACTATCAAAACTACAAGCATGCTCATCAAGTTGGACATATCCAAAGCCTTTGATAAGCTCAACTGGAACTACGATCGGGAAATCCTCTTGGCTTTTGGATTTCACCCAGAATGGGTCAAATGGATCACGTCACTCATATCCTCTTCTTTCTTCTCTCTTTTGATAAATGGTGCTCCCTCCTCTCCTTTTCATCCTTCCCATGGTATTTGTCAAGGGAATCCCCTCTCCCCCTTCATGTTTGTCCTTATGGTTGAAGGGATAGGTCGCAGCCTCAAGGTTGTCATTGCAACTCAAAAGCTCCAAGGTCTTACTCTTCACCACTTTGTTGCCCCCCTATCCCAAAACCAATTTGTTGATGACACCATGTTTATGGGTGTTCCCTCTGTGAAGGAAGCCAGAGCCTTCAAAAAAGTTCCTAATGATTTTATGGAAGCTTTGGGCACCTTGATCAATCACCTTAAGTACCAAATTTTCTTATTTAACACTCTTATCTCTGTCCAATTCCATTTCTCTTGTATTTTGGGTTACTCTAGGAGCTCCCTTCCCTCCAAATACCTTAGGGTCCCCTTGCTCACTTCAATAGTGTGCAATAGTTCTTGGGAATATCTTCTCTCATGGCTTAGCAAAAAACTCTCTTATTAGACCTTTCATCCTCTCAACATAGTTGATCACCTAGTCTTGCTCAAATCTATCCTCCACACAATCCCTCTTTATATTTTCTCATCCTTAACCACTCCCAAATGAATTCTTAAAATAGTCAGATCTCTTCAAAAAAAATTCTTGTGGCAGGGAGCTCAATCAACAAAAACATGGGCCTTGGTTGCATGGAACACTCTATGTCTGCCTAAGTTAAAAGGAGGTATTGGTCTAAGGGATCCTAAAATACTCAACAACACCCTTGGGACCAAAAATTGGTGGTGATGGATCCAAAATAAGGGGGAATTATAGAGTAGTCTATGGAAACATAAATATGTATATCAAATCAATCCATCCAAGCTCATTCGAATGTCAACATCCCACTCAGGCCCTCTTATTAGGAATGATGCCTGGAAACATAGAACCCTCATCCAATAACAAAACTTTTGGGAAATTAGGGATGGATGATCAACTCTTTTTTGGGAGGACTCTGTTGATATTATGGTAGCTATGGGAGGTATTTACCTCCACGTGTAAACCTGGCGAGAATAGAATACTCTGGGAAGCAAGAAGACACCCTAAATAATTGGTTAAGAACCCTAGAAGACAATTCAACTCAAGAGAATGATTTGTATTAGGTTATTATCCTCCAAGAGAAGAAGTCGACTAAAAGGAAATGTTATATACTAAGTAATTAGCACCCATAATGAGAAGTCGGCCCAAGCAGTCTGGTAGAAACAATATAAATATAGGAGGCCAGTCTTCATTTTGGCCAGACTTCTCAGAACTGCAGAAGTACACTTGTGCGCACTACATTTGGCCAGTTTGTGCGCAAGTCCTGTGAGCAATTGTTGCCGACAATTCTGCAATCTGTAATTTTCAGTTTTCTGGGTTAGACTCTCTGATCAACTTTTGTTATTCTTGCTTGGTGCGCTATCCTTGGAGAAATGTGTGCCACCTTTTTTTAGCTATTAAACCTAGGGTTTGCTTCCGAAATATTTATCAATCCATTTCCAGATTTGATCCTTTTTTTTTTTGGCATTCTCATACTGCAAGATAAAAAGTTTTATATTTGCATTTAAATATTGATTTAATGTTTTGTAAGCTTTATGCATTTTGATTTTGATTTTGATTAATCAAAGATGTATATCATAGAAGGGCCAAATGGCTCTGATGGCTTTGTATATTCCCTTAACAAAGGGATTGGACTCTTCAATAGTTATTGTATTTTAGTTTGTCATGATTTTTTTTCAAAGTATTTAGTTTTTTAAGTTTTTAATATTTATGATTTTTTCATTATTATTAATTTTCAATGTTGTATGTTGTATTTTTAAATTTAAGTTTTTTGATATTTTGTGAGAAAAATTTTGAACGTCCAATAAGAAATTGAAAAAAATCATCTTCATTATTAAGGAAGTTGTTTTTTAATAATTTAACAATTAATTAATTATTTAAATTATTCATTCTTCACATTTAAAATTAAATCCATACTAATACCGAGTTATTTTTTTTAATAATTTAACAATTAATTAATTATTTATTTAAATCATACATTCTTCACATTTAAAATTGAATCGATACTAAAACAAGATAATACTATAGTTGAATCCTCGGCAGCTTTGTCAATGAGGAAATTGACAATGGAGCTTCTCTTTACCACTTCAATACTTCATAATTAAAATTGGTAAATCTTTACCACTTCAATACTTGATAATTAAAATTGGTAAATCTTTAATGAGTATATTACATATTTTTTTCTAACTAAAGAGAGATTTTGAAGATGCTTTCATAAAAACATTGAAACACATGTGGAATATTATGAAACACATGTAAAAAGATTCCTCGGTGTTGGCATTTTTGTTAACTAATTTGAAAACAGAGGTAACCAACTATTCTAAAACTCTTCATCTGATGGAGAGTGTTTTGAGTTGTAGGCATTGTCTTGTCTTCTTTAGAACCCTTTTTTTCCTTCAGGACTGACTTTTTAACTTGACAATCCTTGAAAATAGTGTTGTATTTGGGGGGGGGCTGGTTTTTTATCCATTACTCTTTTTGGTTTCTGAACCTTGATCGTTGGTAGTCTCCTTACCTACCTGTGGACACATACTTGTCTTCCATTGACGGTGTGAACGCATTTTTCCTGCTCTAGGATTCTAGTGGGAGAACCTCATGTTCTTTGGGCATAGGATTCTTCACCCGACAACCTGTCTTCCTTGGGATTAAAGGTTCTTTGTTTTTTGGCCTAGTATTTTTCTGAGGTTGCTCGATGGACTTGGAAAAGAATGATGGCGTTATCCAGAACGTCACGACTCTTATGGACCCATTGGATGAGGCAGAATGGCATAGGGAAGGACTCTACAGAATGGCAAACTTGGCAGGTGTGCATTCGGGATCACCGTCTGTTATTAATCATTCCATACCTTACCCTTGTGACACTAACAATCCTAAACACCTTTCTGTTTCAGGTAAGAGCATGGAACATTCATTTTTCCATTCTACTTCGCTTGGTGGTGGTCCACCTGTAGCTATTTGTTCTCTTGTTCCCCAACGTCCCTCGGAGCCGGTTACCCATATAAGGAAAGGGGACAAAGGTGAAGCACTAGATGGCCGGACTAGGAACCCACATCTAAATGGCCCACAGACTGGGGTTCAGAAACGGGCGTGGAAGTCAAATAAGAGAGCACGAAGGATGGTTTTAGGGGCAGATGTAGGTCTAGAAGAGACTTGCAGGCTTGCTTTGTGCAGGTTGGTAGGGAGAATATCCTACTCTTTTCTAGCAGATTGCTCAGTCTCATCTTGGATGCAAAAATATTGGACCCCAATCCTCGGATACACCCCTGGGATACTCTATTTCAGGAAAGGGTGGATGGGGTTCATTTGCAAAACACCGGAGGGTGTCACCATTCTATTGGACAGGTTCTAGGTCCTGGGAGGGGGCATACTAATGCTGAAAAGGTGGAGGGTGGCCTTTGATCCTGCCATTGAGCACTTCCAACATAGGCACATGTGGGTTTTTCTACCTAGACTACCTTTTCATCTCTGGAACGAGGGGGCTCTGAAGGCTATAGGGAACACTTTGGGGGCACTTTATTACTCTGGATTCTACGACCTTGAATACATCAGTAAGAAAAGTGGGTAGGTTTATGGTGGATATTGATTTGCATGAAGGACTGTCGGAAGTTATGGACATAGAATGGTGAGGTCGACACACTAAACATCGTTTAGATTATCAAGGCATCCCCTTCAGATGTCGTTGGTGTCATTGTATTGGTCACCTTCGAAGGGACTGCAGTGGTAAATTTGTTGAGTAAAAGTCAGAAGATAATCTGCTCCAGGAAGATCCTTCGGCTTATATGGATGAAGAGGTTTCTATGGGCGTCGCTCCATTCCACACTGCAGCCGAGACTGAGTACCCCTCAGACCCATTGAACTCTCTTCCGAGTAAGATAAAGCTATTATGCCCTTCACTCTTTTGAACATTATCTGTGTGGGAAAAGGAAGCAGTTGATAACTCCAGATGGTTGTTACGCTCTACGATCGTTTCAAAAGGGGCATCTGAGGGGATTCAAGGCACCTCTAGCCGAGTTAAGGAGAAGATGATCCCTGTCTTTGAAGGGCTAAGGCCCTCTTGTTTAGACACTGACCATTTTGTTGTTAGTCGTGCAACCTCACCCCCCATCTTTACTGCAGGTATTCCATTGATTTATGATACTCAAGTGGGTGAGTCGAGGGAGTCGGATGCGTTTCCCAACCCGTCTCTCCTTGTTTTAAATGAGTCATTGTTGGAGTCAGGTTTCAGAGAACCCAAGGAGGACGAGAATTCGCTAAATACTATACTTGAGTCACTGATTCCTTGTATTAAGGATAACGATGAAGCCATTAATCTTCCTACCTATTTGGGGAGGAAGTGCATTGACCATGGGGAGTCCTCTGAGGCAACTAGCTCCAAGAATAAGCCAGCAAGACAAGGGAGAGATTTTGCATGGTCGAGGGGCTTAGGAGTTGAGATCTCTCCCATCAAAACAAGAAGTTGTCGGAAAAACCTATCTCACAACTCAGTGAAGATTTCAGAGTCAGCTCCTTCTTCCAGTGACACTGGGCCTCTTAGAGCAATGAAAGCCTTGGCAAGGGATAAGTAATGTTATTTCTCTCCTTAAATGTTCGAGGGATTTGAGGCACCCTCAAAGTTGCTTCCATTCGGCGTTTATTGGCACACACCTGACCTAAGATTATTTTTTTCCAAGAAACGTTAGTTCCTGCTCAGAAAGCGAGAGATTTTTTACATTTTTTTCGACTGTCGTGGGCCATATGCTCGGTAAACTCTGTGGGAAATTCTGGCGGATTGATAGCTTCTTGGGACCCAACTCTTTACGACCTGGTTGCTTATCTCATGGTGGGGGGGATTTTGTTAACATGTAGGAGTCTTTTAAATAATTAGGAGTTATCATTACTCAACATCTACGCACCGTGCACAAATCGGAAATCCTTCTGGAAATCAGTGGAAGGCAATGGTATTCTTACTATCAAAAATTTAATCATGGCAGGGGAATTTAATATCCTGCTTTCACCAGAAGAGGCCTGGGGTGGGGCTCGGGCTGCTATTATGGATGACTACTGTTCTGATCTATTTTCTTCAAAGCATTTAATTGACAGCAAACCGGTTAAACTGGTACCCACATGGAGAAATGGACGCCATGGTCAGGAAGCAATTTCAAGGAGATTAGACAGGGTTTTAGTCGCAGAAAATATCTTATTTGACGTTGGTTTCTACAGGTCATGGGTCAAACTCCCCTATATTTCTGACCATACCCCTGTGCTCTTACATCTGGAGTTGTCGTTTTCTTTTAAAATCTACCCTTTTAAATTTAATGAACAATGGCTCTGTGAAAAGGACTTTATGGATTTAGTTGCTAGAGTTTGAAAAGACCCAGTTTATATTACTGAAAGAGGAAAACAAAAGAGATTAGTCTGGAAGCTACAAGACTTAATTTTTTTTACCAAAATCTGGAATAAAGACTTGCAGACAAAGTACAAAGCTGAACTGAGTTCGATCAAAGCAGAGATTAAAGACTTCATTAATATATTGAGCGAAGACCATAATAAGGAAGGAGTTGAGGCATCATTGCGGCAATTGGAAGTTGATAGAAATGAGCTATTAAGAAAAGAGGAAGAGCAATGGCGTATTCACAACAGGGCACTTTGGCTGGCAGGTGGGGACAAGAACACGAAGTATTTTCATAAGCTTGCAAGACATAATAGAGTTAAAAAACATATCTGGGAAATCAAAAGGGATGTAGGTGACTCGGTCACAGATCAGGTTGGCATTAAAGATGAAGCGGTGCAATACTTTAAGCATTTCTACAGGGCATCAACCACAATGAACATAGACGAACAATGTAAGCCGATAGACTTGTTTCCACTGATGGTCAATGAATAAGAATTGAACACATTATACAACCCAGTTTCTTTAGAGGAATTGCAATCGATTCTTTTTCACTGTAAGAAGGAAAAAAGTCTGGGCCCGGATGGGTGGACAACAGAGTTTTTTATACACTTCTTTGAACTAGTCGGGGAGGATCTCTTATCTATGGTGGAAGAATCAAGAACATTAGGCAATATTGTGGGTGGCCTAAATTCTACATTTTTTACTTTGATCCTGAAGGCTAATAATCCAAAAAATTTCGAGGACTTACATCCAATCTCCCTTTGCAACATGTGCTACAAGTTAATATAAAAAATTATTACCAATTGCATTAAACCTTTCCTGTCTAAGTCAATCTCAATTGAATAGATGGGCTTTCTGAAAGGTAGGCGTATTCAAGACGCAATCGACACAGTACACGAAAGCCTTCACAGTATAAATAAGAAGAAGTTAAAAGCCCTTGTCTTAAAACTGGACTTAAAGAAAGCCTACAACTGTATTGACTAGGACTTTCTTAGAATGATCCTCCTCACAATTGGTATGGGGTTACATATGACCGATTGGATCATGTCTTGCATCACTTCTTCGTCTTTTGTTGTCTTAATTAATGGGGAGGCCACTGAATTTTTCAAAAGCAGAAGGGGAGTTAGGCAGGGGTTCCCTTTATCACCTATCATTTTCATACTAGTCATGGAGGGCCTCATCTTATTATTGAAAAATAGTCTAGCGGAGGGATATATTACATGTATTAAGGTTGATAGATTGACCAAAATCCTACATCTTTTGTTTGTGGTCGATGTCCTCATTATGTCCAAAGCAAGCCTCTTGGAATGGAGAGAGATCGACAAATTGATTAGTCTATTATGTAAAGCCTCTAGTCTTGTGGTGAACTTTTAAAAATCAACAGTCCATTTTATAGGCCTCTCGGATCATGAACTAGGCCAGTTCAAATCTTTCCTACATTATTCATTTAGTGATCTTTCCAAGGGTTCCGCTACCTAGGATATTTCTTGAAGACTGGAGCACACCACGCAGCAGATTGGGGGTGGCTTGCTTCTAAAGTTTCCAAAAAAATCGACCTTTGGTGTAACAGGTGGCTCTCACTGGGTGGGAGATATATATTGGTTAAATATGTTTTGGAAGGCCAAACAATTTACTGGATGACCATGGAAGCATTGCCTCGATCGATTTTAACAAAAATTAGAAAATTGGTGTTTCACCTTTTATGGAATGGTCACCTGGACAGTCAGCGGTATCACCTTTGTAGCTGGGAATTGCTTTCAAGACCCAAAACGAATGGGGTTTGGGGTATTCGCAACCTCAATCAGTTCAACTTGGCATTGAATACAGTCACTCTGTGGTGTGTATTAACGCAAGAGATTCTTTGGCATTGTTTAATATGGGATAAATACCTTCAGAACACTACTCTTATCAATTGGTTCAGAAGGTCGACTCATATGTACCATTCAACTTCAAGGTTTTGGTTAAGCCTCCTCCGCTCGCTCCTTATTATCAGTCATTGGATCACATGGTGCCCTGGAGATGGACAACTAATTATTATCGGGTGTGACAAAATATTGGGTATGGGAAACATATCTTTTCTTAGTAAATATCTTATTACAATGCTCAATTGCAAACAAGTGACAACACTTTCACAAGCTTCAAAGGCGCATGATCTATATAACAGTGCATAGTTATGGTGGACAAGAGACAAGCTGGAGCTGTCGGGCGCACAAGCAACGAAATGGACAAATTTTATAAAAGACTTATGTGGAGAGGGGATCACACTTACCGCTAACTCCAAGGATGAATTAAGATGGGTTGGAGGCGACCTGTCCGGGGAAATTAATGTCACAAATTGCTACAACGCAATTCTCACTACACATTCCATGCCGATTTGGAGCGGCTGGAAGGCAGACTGCTGGAAATTGTGCACACAACTGAAATTCATTTTATTTTTTTACTGGCAGCTGACAACAAAATTTTAACTTGGGGCATGCTACTTAAGAAAGGATGGGTAGGCCCCAGATTGTGCTACCTTTGCAAAGAAAATTCAGAAGATAATCACCATCTACTCATCCATTGTGACTTTACGATGAGAGTCTGGACTATTCTGTCTCAGGTCCTAAATTTCAATTTTCGGTGCAGCAACCAATCCATTGGCAACTGTATGGATGTGTGGCTACTGAACAGGATAACGTCCAAGACTCTTCCCTTAATCACAAGTTGGTATATCCGAAAGGAGCGTAACATGGCTCTTTTTGAAGGGAAGACACCCTCGGTGAGCATTGTTATCATTAAGATCATTGGAGCGCTCAACAAAAAACAAATTGATACTAAACCCCAGGCATTGAGATTGAACCCATTTTTTAGACTTCAAGGATATACAGTGGCCTTTTTCGATGGGGCAGCGGATGCAGGGGGATCTAGTTGCGGAGCAGGAGGTACTCTGAAGTGTATAGAGGCACCGGATTACATATGGTACATCAATTGTGGTGTAGGGACCAATACTAAAGCCGAATTAATGGGAGCATGGGCCACTCTTACGATTGCAAGACACCTGGAAATTCAACACCTTCAAGTTATGGGGGATTCCAAAGTGATCATTGATTGGCTCAATTCAAACGGGAAGCTTCAAGCGATCAATATTGAAGGGTGGAAGATCAGAATTCAATACATGTTGGCAGCTTTCCAAGGTATTAAATTTCAACACATCTTCAGGGAATCCAATGAGGAGGCGGATAATCTATCAAAGCGAGCACTTTCCTCTCCGAAAGGTAGACTCTCTTTTTTCACATGGGATGGAGAAACTAAGGGGCCTGCCCACCATTTGAACTTTTTCTAAAACTTGAACCTTATCGGTATTGTATGGTTTTGGTTTTCCTAATATGGACATTGACATTGTTATGTTATTTAGAGACTTCAGTCATTATTCACAACTTGTTTGGTCAAAGCAACCTTGTAATGTTTTCAGCATCACTTGTAGGTTTGGTAGGGATGGCATGGATTTATCGGGGGCATTGCATTTATAGTGGGACATGTCTAGTCTGGTAGATTTAGTTATTGCCCATATTTATGAGGATGTAAAAAAAATATATACTTAATATAATTTTTGACCGATTTTTCTCCTTGAAAAAAAAAAAGTAGAAATGAGAATCCCAAAACAATTAACCATGGGACATGTTGCATTTTTTTTTAAGAAAAGGTAATGATACATTTATTTATTACCATAGTTTTGGGAAATATTTGGAGGATGGGTCAACAATAGGGGTTGAAGTCATTATAATAATATACTCATTAAGCAACATGTCACTTGTCGGTATTGACCCTAGGTGGGGAGGATAACAATCATTCCTCTCAACCACTCGAGCTAAACTCAATTGACCTATGCAAGCAAAAATTCTTAAAGTAAAGATTGAATTGTATGAAAAAATTCTTAAGAAATGAATTGTGAGCAAATCCAAAGTAGAGCTTGGGTATGAATATTTCCCTCAGATTAAATGGAGTTTCTTAAAATTTGATGTATTATTTTGTTTTGTCAAATTTTTGTATATAGTATTGCTTTGTTCAAGAATGTAATACTCTAGTTTTGAGTCCTTGTATTAATAGTTTATTTTTGTTACTTGATGAAAGGTCGAAGAGCTAGGATTCCATGAGAGAGGGGACTAAAGGAGCTAAGCCAATTTTATTGTAGTTTATTCACCCATCTTCGAATTAATATTGTTTTGTTCATGAATGTAATACTCTAGTTTTGAGTCCCCATATTAATAGTTTATTTTTGTTACTTGATGAAAGGTCGAAAAGCTAGGATTCCATGAGAGAGGGCGCTAAAAGAGATAAACCAATTTTATTCTATTTTATTCACCCATATTTGAATTATTTGGGAAAAGTGGTTACATGAGCTTATTGGGAAATCCACATGGTGCATTAGTGCATGTAAATATATAAACCATGATTTTGGTTGTTGTGGGGTTTGTCACTCATTATCCATTCATTTCTCATTCATTCTTGTTTATTCTAGTTCTTGGATTTTTGGGGGAATGCAGATGGATTTTTGGAGCCTTGCTAATTAGTTGTAGGTATCTACTAGTTATTCTAGCAAGAAATCAATGCATGTGTGCATGAGAATGATGACAATTGGGTAAAATTGTTCACGTTTGAGATTCCTTAGAGTTTCCAGCATTGAGATTTATTGGCCAATAGCATTGGAGCCCTCAAGAGAAAGAGAATGGCATGAGGGACTGCAATGCAGAGAAGGAGATTCTTTTATTTGGGTTGTGTAGGTTGAGGGGGAAAGAGACCCAGTAAACTGGGATTGTTGTGAGTGCAAGAAAGATAGAACAAATGTAACAAGTTGATAGTTGTCTGGTGTGTGTGTTTTAGAGTTTTCCTAGACACTTTTCCTTGTGGATTCATAGCCTCANCTAAAATATTCGCCAAAAAATTATATATACATTTTATATTATTGATAAAATAGCCCTCAATTTTTCCTATGTATCATGGGGATTCGCCCATTTATTATACATATAAATTTAGGGGGGGTTCTTAAAATCACCCCTGCTTCCAACATCTACAACTAGTTGGTGAATTGTTTTTTTAAGATAAGTTTGTTGTTATGGATTTCTGTATATTTATATATTTACGCTATAAGATGTTTGAATTCACTCAAGAAGGCGAATTTCTAAGATTTCGGGGAATTTCTAAGGTATTGGGGCAAGGGTTACAAGAAAACAAAGTCTTTAAAAACTTATCTTATTTTTTCATGGATGAGAAGATTTAAAATATAATTATTTCAAAAATTTTAATTTTTTTATATTGAATTTATAAATAAATATGATAATATATGGTATAATATATCAGAGAGGTTGAACTCTAATTAAAAATAGTATTTGGTTTCATGTATGAGATTAAAGTTAAATGTTAATAAAAAGCATATGCCTCACTAAATGCAACTTCAATAATGAAGGGACATTGGGTTTCTTGTGGATATTATATATGTTGAAAGTGTCTTTTGGTTTTGGAATAAAATCTAAAATTGCCTTTGGTTGATTGAGAGCTCTGTCTTCCTCAAATGTAAGGAAAATGTTAACAGCTCAAGCAAAGACTCAAAAGTATCTGATAGGCACTGAAGTCCACTCCTTATAAGCCACCAATAATTCATTTCAATTGACATAATTTTCCTTAAACAATTGAGATGGGTTAAACTACATTCATAGATAGGAATAGATCATGATTGTCTTGACTATACAATTTAATTATATCAAAATCCAATCATATTTTTAAATTGAAGTTAGAATATTCTTATTATGTAATAGGAATTTTATGAACCACCAATAATTTATTTAAGGAGGCATGATTTTCTTTAACAATGAAGATGAATTAGACTTCACAAATAGGAGTCATGATAATTGTCTTACTGATATAATTTAATTATATCAAAATTCAATAATTATATAGAATATTATTAGGAAAACAAATTTCTATATATTTAATATTTAATTGGTAGGAAACATTTTAAATTGATATACTCATAAATATTAAATATTATAATTATACAATCCAAGGACATAAAAACAAAAATATTATCCTTTAAATAAATTTAAAAAAAAAAACTAAATAGAATATATTCAATTATTATATAGAATATTATTCGGACAACAAATTTTTATATATTTAATATTTAATTGGTAGGAAAATTTTAAATTGATAGACTCATAGATATTAAATATTATAATTATACAATCCAATAAAAACAAAAATATTATCCTTTAAATCATAGATTAAAAAAAATAACTAAATAGAATATATTCAATTATTATATAAAATATTATTAGGAAAACAAATTTCTATATATTTAATTGGTAGGAAACATTTTAAATTGATAGATATTAAATATTATAATTATACTATCCAAGGGCATAAAAAAAATATTATCCTTTAAATAGATTAAAAAAAAAAACCTAAATAGCTAAATTCAATTAAGATCAATCTCTTGAACAAATTATCTATTAAATATTAATCATCATATAAATATTTATGCTTATCACATGGATAACTCAAGTTCGATCCCCAACCACGGCGTTCGTTTGTAACATGATTTTGTCTCACCATAGAGACATAACGTGGATCGATGGCTCAGGAAACATATACCTGAACAGTCGAAATTAAAGAATCGAAGTTCAGCCTCATGGAAATGTAACTCTGAATGCTGAAATAAAATTATAATCAAAGAGCCTTATCAAAAGAGTTTACAACATGGGGATGTAGCTCAGATGGTAGAGCGCTCGCTTAGCATGCGAGAGGTACGGGGATCGATACCCCGCATCTCCATTTTATCGAAACCGCTTGGCATTTTCATTCAGCGAATAAAAAGGTTTTATATTCATCAATCCTTATGCAATTCGCATACAGTGAGTACATTCTCCTATCACAAAACTAAACAAAGGGTGGGATTTTGTTTTACAAGCAGAGTAATCTTGGTATACATTTCTCGATTATATTAAATATATAATGTGTTTTCTGGACAGTGAAATTTCAAAGCACAGCTGAGGTTACAAGGCTGGACTGGTGATGCTTTCGCCAATAGTGGTTGAGAGTCTCTCAACCAGCAAGATGGAGAAAGATCATACAAAGAGAAGGTTAAGAAAAAGATCTGCCATATCTAGCAGACATAGTTTTATAAAATGAGAAATAAGGAAAAATCAAAGATCTAGAGTAGCCTTCAATAAATCCAAAAACAAACAGAGAGAGACTGCAAAGATGAGAAGACGAGGTCTTAAAATAAAGTTAGAAGATGAGGAGGGCTCTCATGGCCATCTAGCCAGAGATTGTAAGTTAAAATGCTCTCTTTTTTTTGTCAAGCTGCCTTGGATAGTTTGTCTGCAGTTTTGTTGTGTTCACGGTAGATGTGATTGAAGCAGAGATTTTTGAATGAGGGAAGCAATAGTCTGATTCTATTCTTCCAAGCCAGGAGGGATATGGCTTGAAGATCACCCTTATTGTTCAACGACTCAATAATGATTTTGGAGTCCCCAACACCCTGAAGTGCTTCAATATGATGTCTGGAGGCCAGGAAAAGTGTGGTACCCGGGCCACAATTAAAAGTCCATCTAATGTAGGAGTTTCAGCTCTGGTGTTGGTACCCGGGCCACAATTAAAAGTCTATCTAATGTAGGAGTTTTTTGTAATTTTGATCATCCCTCCAGCACCACTTTAAGTGGCATTTGTTGACGCTGGTCCATCGAACCATCCAGTTGGAATATCCTCTAAAATAATTGTCCTCTTTGTGTTCAGCGATCTTAGCTTAAATGGATGTATGTCATTCCAGATATTAAAAAGACCAAGTGCTTTATATGCTGTTGTGGAAGAAGAAGGAGTCTTATTTTCAAAAAACAAATTGTTTCTGTCCAACCAAATGGACCAGCAGACCAGGGAAGGAAGATGCTTTGATTTGTGCTCCCTATGAGTCCAAGAATTGAAGCAGTCAGAGAGAGTTGGCCCATCCCAAAGAGTTTTGAGATCAAGCACCGAAATGATTTTTTCCCGAACCATTTTGGAATAAGAACACATGATAAATAAATGGTCCGCCGATTCAGCATCGTTGTAGCAGAGGTGACAGGTATTTGGTCCAGTCCAACCCTTTTTTTTTGCAAATTATCCCTGGTGTTTAATTTATAACTAGTCATAAGCCAGGTGAAGAGTTTGACCTTTCTAGGAAGGAATCAAGGCCATAGTTGTTTCCTCCAACCTTGTATTTTTGTATTAAAAAACGAATGTGTGATCTCTGTGTATACGTTTCGGATTGTTAGAATACCTGATAGATCGCCCCCCAATGGTTATGGTGGCATATTTTATTTTATGGTTATGGTGAAATGTTTTATTTTTTATTTTTTTATGGTGGCATATTTTATTTTATGGTTATGGTGAAATGTTTTATTTTTTATTTTTTTATGGTGGCATATTTTATTTTATGGTTATGGTGAAATGTTTTATTCCTATTTATTATAGGAAAAAATTAT
>SNQJ01S0051093.1:38285-53308 GCA_010110895.2 Picea sitchensis
ACCATCAAAACATACATGAAGACATACCTTTAATCATGTAACAACCTGGTGCATAAGATCTCAGACCATCAGACCTTCCTCGACTTTAGTATCAAGAAGATAACACCATCTTCAAACTTCACATCAACCTCGCTTGACTGGACTGGGTAACTAGCAGTGCCTCATTTGACGAGTGTTATGCAACCTACATTGTCCTTGAGGGATGTCATATACCTGAACCGTGAGGGTTTTCTCAAATAGGGTTTTTAGAAACCCTTCTCCCATCTGCAACTTCGAGCACTTCCTCCTTCGCACAACTCTGTCACTTCAGTTTCACTAAGAGATCACATCCTTACTTGATAACACACTTGATTGATTACTTATACAAATGAGAGGTTATTGATGTGTATTTATACTATTTCAAATAACTCCTTTACTTGACTTTAGGGATGACCTATAACTTCTTGTTGCAACCGTTTTTCTTCATTACTTAATTTTGGGGCTAACTTGTAAGTTTTTGTCCTTAGATTTGGGGTTGCCTCACTTGCTTTCAGGGCTTCATCTTTAAGAGGGAATATCTCCTCAACTGCGAGGAACCACATGGTGTGCCACCTACCATTGGAAACAACATGACGAGGACTATCCATCTACGAGGGTTTTGCATCCGTTTGCAATGTCCTTCATACTCCTTTTCTTCAAACAACTTTAGGCTTCATGACCACACCTTTAGGAATTCCTGACCAAATTCTCAGGGATTCTTTGACCACACATGTAACTTCTTTGCTTAACCACTAGGGATTCTTGTAGGCTTCTTCAAAGATTCTTCCCGCGAGGGCCATTCTTAAAGCTACTCCATAAGGGGACCACTTTGGAGATTCCTCCAAATAAACCCATCACTTCTAGGGGCTTCTAAACTTCCTCTAGGGTTGACATCAATGCCAATCAATTGTACACCAATCTCCCCCTTTAGCATTGATGGAAAAACTCATACTCCCCTTGTGATCATTGCTCCCCCTGGCTTCATGCTTGCTCCTCCTGTCTTCATGCTTTTGTTCTTTCTCTCCCCCTTTGACATCAATGGAAACGAGTAACTCCCTTGACACTTTCTCTCTCCTTGTCTTCTTGTTCTTTCTCTCCCCTTGTCTTCTTTTCTATGTAGATCAATGTGGGGCTTCTTGTATATGCTTCATTTCCTCTCTTCTAGGGTTACTTGTCCATTGGTACTTCTTGTTATTGTAATCCACTAATGTATATTAAAAGTGTTCATGTTAATGTTCCTTCATCACTTGACTTCAAGTCTTCATAGATTTTCATGTTTTTACTGAGATGACATCAATGACATAATCATTCAACAATATCCTCTTGATAATATAACTCCTTATGTCTTGTCGTGCCTTTCACAACTTGCCTTCCTATGACTAGCTGGTCCCACCTATCAAAATGCTTCTTTTCCAAGTCATATGCTTTACTGAACATTTGTCTTGATGACAATGCCAACGAGTCTTTCTACAATTCCTCTTGAGCTCATGCTTTCATCCATTGTCATGTATATTCTCTGGTTCATGTTAAGTATTGTCTTCTAGACCTGCCAAATGAATTCATCTCTGTCCATGTGTCACAAAATTGTCCATGACTTTGCTACTCAAATACACACAATGCTAACTCGTCTGTCACTTTACTTCTATGCTGCAACTGATCATCACATATTCTTGCTTCTCAAGATGAATCAATTATGTCCACTAGTATGTTCTATCTTCAAATAAAACTCTACAAGTCTGCATGGAGATGTGTTCTAAACTGCACCTTGGAGTAATCAACCAATATGTCATGAGACATTATGCACCTCTGCTATCAAATCATTCTGAATCTTCCTTCCCAAAATCAACCAAACACTTTAGACTTCCCAAAATATAGTTCTCTAATATGTAATAGATGCTTCTTAGACTCCCCCTCTTCAATATTCACATCACTGGGAGTCTCCAAGCCAGAGTGCTTAGAACAATATATAAACTTGTTGTACTGTAGGATCATCCTTTTGAATCTTGACATCTTCCTCTTCGCTTATAGATTCGTCATGATTTCACAACTCTATAAATCCCGTGAGTATGATCTCCGGGAGTTCTTCATTCACCCACTCTTCTTGTTTTTATTTTCTTCTCCAAACCTTCTTGTACATGATATCATTATTTTCCTTCATGGAAGGCTTCATCATGCTTCTACAGTCATGAGCTATGTGTCCATAGTTGTGGCATTTGTAACATTCAATATTGTAGGGGGCCACATAAACATCTCTTGCTTGAACATTTCTTCCATACGCTCTGCAATCTACAACTTTATGTTCAAAGTTATTACAAGTAAAGCAATAACCATGGAAGAAACTTTGATACCTGGATGCAAGTGATCCTCTTTGTGATGCAGTCCTTTTGAATTAATGCCTTCGCTGATCACAATATTCTCTTCTGTTGTTTCCTTCACAATGATTGAATCTTCTTTGATGTTAGGAGGTAGAAGGTCTTCTTGACGATACACCTCTTCTGCATTCATTCGTCTTTAGCTCTTGTTGACCATGATCCCTTCATTTGAGAATATCTACATAATTATTAGCCTTCTCTTCATTCTTCTTTTCTAGCAACATGGAACACTTCTCTTCAACTTTGTTTACTGGCGATGTGGAAGTTCCTCTCTCTTCAACGCTCTTGTTGTGATTGTAATTTGAATCTTCTTTGCATGAGGCCTCACCAATGTATCCAAGACCCACTTTATTGAATGACGACCTTTGATATATGAGAATATCTTCTAGTACTTGAGAGATCTTCAAGTTCTTGTTGAGATTGTTAACTTCAACCCTTAATGTGACGACTTCTTCTTCAATCTTCTCACAATATTCTTCTTTCTTTATCATATGGATCTACATTACTTCTTTCGTTCTCTTGGATTCTTCTAGTTTGGTTTTCAAGGAGATGATTGTTGATATTATGGTATCTTTAGGAGGTATCAACCTCCATTGTGACCCTTTGACAAGATTAGAATATTATGGAAGGAAGAAAATAAGTGAATGTAACCCTATAAGAGATGTTGACTGAGAGAGATAATTAATATGAATTAATTAGTACCCAAAATGAGAAGTTGGCCCAGGAAGCCTGCCAAAGCCAGTATAAATACAGGGCGCCAGTTCTCATTTTACACACAACTCTCAGAATTACAGAGAGACACTTGTGCACACTATAGTCTGGCAGTCTTGTGCGAAAGTTCTGGAGAAGGTGTTGCAACCAATTATAAAGCCTATTGCTTCTATATTTTTGGGTTGGACTCTTTGATCAGCTTTGGTTACTTCTTGCTTGGTGAATTAACCTTGCTTGGCTATTAGATTGCTGCCAGGATTTTTCTCTCTGTCAAGGTCAAGGTGCTCGGAGGGTGGCTTTGGCCTCTGGTTGTGTGACAATAGTGATATTGTCTATGGTAAAACGAGCACATTCTAACAGGTTATGGGACCACACCTCCTTCATTCAGTCTAACCGTTGGAAGGAAGCATAGCCATTAAGATACTAAGCTCGCTAAAGAACTTCCACTAGGGTTTACTAGCAAGAGCAACTTCCAAGACACTGCCGCTAGGGTTACTAGTAGGAGCAGTTGCAGAAACCCTAAAACCTCGATCCAACACCTTGTGATGGAACATATCGCTCAAGAAGAAGGTATTAAAGTGCGCCTTAGTCCAACGCGCCTCTTGGCACTCTCAGAAGGCAGAAACGTCAAAGTTGAAGTTTTTGATCAAGGCATGACCAGTTACTAGTCAACCGAAGTCCTGAGTGAAAAGACTAGTCATCTACACTACTCAACACTTACAAGAACGATTGAAGATGACATGTGGATAATTGATAGTGGATGTTCTAGGCATATGAAGGGAGACCAAGCCAGACTCTCAAATCTAAATGAGAAGAAGACATTGTACAAGGTAGAGCTTGGAGACAAAATCACTTACCCATTCGAAGGATTTGGACAAGCCTCTGTCAAGTTGAAAACATGTAACAATGTTCATTTGAGAAATGTCTTATATGTACCTGGTTTAGAAAAGAATCTTGTATCCATATCTTGCCTAGAAGACAAAGGAAACAAAATATCTTTCGTAGATGGAAAAGTGTTATTTTGGCATAAAGACTCTAGCATAGAGAATGCTAGGGTTATTGGAACCCGTGAAATAAATCTATATAGACTACTAGAACAAAATGAAGAAGCTCTTGTACATGATGAAGTCAATCCCAATGAACTTTGGTACAAAAGGTATGCTCATATTAACTATTAAGCATTACCTTTTCTCAAAAATATGGTTGAAGGAATACCAGAATTGCAGTCTACACATGAAGGAATTTGCAAAGGATGTGCTCTTGGAAAAAATATCAAGAAACCTTTCCCAAGAAGCAACAATAGATCTAAGGATATTCTATATCTAATACACTTATATGTTTGCAGTGCGATGCCAATCAAATCTCTAGGAGGTTCTCTTTACTACTACTCAAGAAAAACTTGGCTATATCTCCTGAAGACAAAGGATGAAGTATTCAACAAGTTTCAAGAATTCAAAGAAGAAATAGAGAACCTCACAAATAAGAAAATCAAGACCTTAAGAATAGATAATGGAGGAGAATACACATCAAAATAATTCGTTTCCTTTTGCAAATCGACAGGGATTAGGAGGGAGCTGACTATTCCTCATAATCCTCAACAAAATGGTGTAGGAGAAAGGAAGAACAAATCTATTGAAGAAACCGTGAAGACACTACTAAACGATCAAGGTTTATCTATGTTCTTATGGGGAGAAGCAACCATGACAACAATATATGTTCAGAACAAAAGTCCTCACCACATACTGAAGGATATGACTCCAGAAGAAGCCTTCTCAATTAAGAAACCTAATGTGGAAAACCTAAGAATATTTGGATGTCCTGTTTACTTTCACATTCCCAAGGAAAAAAAACATAAATTAGAACCCTCAGGAAAGAAGGGCATATTCGTGGGATATAGCGAATCATCCAAGTCTTATAGAATCTATATCCCGGAACAACACAATATTGAAGTTGGTAGAGACATGACCTTCAATGAAAATATGGATTTCAATAAATCCATAGAAGAAATTATAGAAGAAGAAGAGTATGAAGAGCCTATTGAAGAAGGCACATGTCTTCCAGAAAACCAAAATGAAGAAAAGGAACAACTTGATCATTTGATGCAACCATGTAAGACCATTGATTCAAACACTGTACCTAAGACCAAGAAACGACCAACTTGGCTTGAAGCGACCCTACAAGAAGCATAAAGACTCAAGGCCCTAAGTGGGACCTTCAGAAAAAGTAAAAATCCCAAAATATTCTCCAACTATGCAACATGCATGACAAAGCTTATAGATGAAGAACCTACCACATTTGAAGAGGCAGTGCAGAAGAAACAATGGAAGGAATCCATGACATAAGAACACCAGTCCATCATGAAAAATGATGTATGGGAAATTGTGCCTAGAATTAAATAAAAATCAATATTAACTTCAAAATGGGTATATAAGATCAAACATGCAGCAGACGGAAGCGTGGATAAATATAAGTCAAGGTTCATAGCTAGAGGGTTCTCCCAGAAGGAGGGATAAGACTATGATGAAACATTTTCTACGGTTTCCAGATATACTTCCATTAGAGCTATCATATCTCTTGCCGCTTCCATGGGATGGAGTTTAAATCAGATGAATGTAAAGACAACTTTCCTCAATGGAGAAATCAAAGAAGAAGTATATATTGAACAACCTCAAGGGTTTGAAGTACATTCCAGAGACAGTCATGTTTGCAGAATAAAGAAAGCTTTATATGGACTCAAGCAAGCTCCAAGAGCTTGGTATGCCAGAATAAACAACTATCTAATGAGACTTGGTTTCTCCAAAACTCATGTAGATCCAAATATTTACTACAAAGTCGTGAACAATGCACCTATGATTCTACTACAACATGTCGACGATCTATTCCTAACAGGTGAAGAGTCTCTCATCGTCCAGTGCAAAAAGGAACTATATTCTGAGTTTGATATGAAGGATCTTGGTCTCATGCATTATTACTTGGGACTAGAAGTATGGAAAAAGTGTGGTGAAGTATTCCTTGGACAAGGAAAGTATGCAATAAAGGTTCTTCAGAAGTTTGGAATGATGGATTGAAAATCCATGGACACTCCTATGACTACATATATAAGAAAAGTAAGAGATTCAAATTTTGATCCAGTAGATCCATCACTATATCGACACTTGATTGGGTCATTGATGTATTTTGTAAATACTCGACTAGATATTTATTTTTCCGTAAACACACTAAGCCAGTTCCAGGTGGAACCTAGACATGAGCATTGAACAACTACAAAGCATGTTTTAAGGTATATCCATGGGAAATTAAACTATGGTTTAATATATACAACATCCAGTGATATACAACTTCATGGATTCACAGATTCAGATTGGGCAGGAAGTGCAGAAGACAGAAAGAGTACTTCAGGGATGTGTTTCAGCTTAGGCTCCGCTATGATATCTTGGGGCAGCATGAAACATAAGTCTATTGCACTCAGCACAACTGAAGCATAATATATTGCAACATGTGAGGCATGCATATAAGCAATATGCCCGAGAAAGTTGATTTCTGATTTATTTGATCAAGATCCATATTCGACCATAATACACTGTGACAATCAGAGTTGTATAAGACTATCAGAACACCTAGTGTTTCATGAACGGTCGAAACACATTGATATAAAATACTACTTTATTTGAGATAAATTCCAGGAAGGAGAAGTAAAGCTCCAGTACGTCCCCACAGATGAACAGAAAACATATATCCTGACAAAGCCTCTATCCAGAATAAAGTTTACATATTTCCGAGACAAATTGGGTATCATGGACATAACTCCCTTAGATGAAAGGGAGGAAATGAATCTCCAGGTTGGGAGGGAGCACTGACATATTATTGAATTAAGGACAATCATTTTCAAGTTTGAAAAATGGTCAAGCTTGGGCATTTCATTTCCAGTTCGGAAAGTGGTTTGAGATTTCTTACGGACATGCATTTTCCAGTTTTGAAAATGGTCCAGATCGAACTGTCATTTTCGTAATGAAAATGGTTCGATGGATTGTTGATGTACGATAGACAAAAATTTCCCATTGTGGTTAACATGGGGAATGGTCTAGGACAATCTCTCTCCTTGACGATCACTCTTAGTAGTGGTCAAGAAGACTGGTCTGCCTTGTCGGACAATCATTCTTTAGAATCTCATAGTTGTGAACAATTTCGAAGAATGGTACGTTTTGGAGGTTGGTGAAGGACAATAATTTCCTTAGGAAATGGTTTGGACAGTCATTCCCTAGGGTAGATTCATTCTCTCCAGGTTTCACTTTGTTTAGTGCCGGAGGAATGGCCCAGATAGGTGAATGGTCCAGGTTCATAAATCAAGAACATGCTTTCCCTAGGGTAGACTCATTCTCTCCAGGTTGCACTTTGTTTAGTGCCGGAGGAATGGAACAGGATAGGGAATGGGCCAGGCTAAAAAATCATGACAATTATTCTTCCTTGCTTGATAAGAATAGTCCATATAGCCCATCATTGATGTTGTACTCTGAGGGCAGATGCTCTTCTAGATCTCACATATGTGAGTGGAAGAATGGCCCAGATGATTTAGTTTATATTATAACATTTTTTTTGTGCAGGTTGATATCAGTTGATACAATGGAGACTGCATGTCTCTAGACAATAGAGATATGCTACTGTGGTGGATATGTTCCACTGTTTCTGACTGTGCGTCACAAATTGAGTAGTTGTGTACTACTATGGATAAACACAATTGTGTTCTGTCAGTTGACATTGTACTAGTTGTCATGGAGATTATCCAACCAGATAATAATGACGATGCTCGTGATGCTACCAGTTGAATGGTCCGTTTGTGCTCAAGACCATTATCAGTTATACCTCCCTAGCTAGGAGGGAGTGTTGATATTATGGTAGCTTCGGGAGGTATCAACCTTCATTGTGACCCTTTGACAAGATTAGAATATTCCGGAAGCAAGAAAATAAGTGAATGTAACCCTAGAAGAGATTTCAGATGAGAGAGATAATTAATATGAATTAATTAGTATCCAGAATGAGAAGTCGGCCCAGGAAGCCTGTCAGAGCCAGCATAAATACAGGGCACCAATTCTCATTTTACACACAACTCTCAGAATTACAGAGAGACACTTGTGCGCACAACAATCCGGAAGTCTTATGCATACGTTCTGGAGAAGGTGCTGCCACCAGTTCTGAAGCCTATTTCTTCTATCTTTTTGGGTTGGACTCTCTGATCAACTTTGGTTACTTATTGCTTGGTGCATTAGCCTTGCTTGGCTATTGGATTGCTACCAGGATTCTTCTCTCTATCAAGGTCAAGGTGCTCGGAGGGTGGCTTCGACCTATGGCTGGGTGACAATAGTGATATTGTCTATGGTAAAACAAGCACATTCTAACAATGCTTTATTCTTCAAGTCTTCTTTCTTGTTGATTAAACTCTACTTCAAGCTTGTTTAAGTCCTCATATATTTCCTTAAGATGACTTTCCAAAATATCTTCTCTCTTTTCTACTTTACCATGACTTTTAAGTGAGAAACTTCTTAAGAATTGTTTGTTGGGATTTTGAGAACTCTCCTTTAGCTTGATCAATTACTCCTTGAGGGACTTGTTTTTCCTCCTTTCTCTTTTCGGATCACTCAAAGACCTTATTAGTTGTGCCTCAAGATCCACTTCGAATTCTTCATAATATTCTTCATCACTTTCATAGGATGAGTTTCCATTGCCATAAAGAGCACTATTTCTGAATCACTGTCACTATCATTATCCTCATCAGATGAGGAACTATCTTCTCTTGAGTAGAGACTTTTCTTGAAGACTTTTATTTTATTTTCTTTCTTGTTTCCTTTTTGATATTTTTTTTTTCTTGGGAATTTCTTCTTTATTATTATCTGATTTCTTAGAATAAGGACATTTAGCAACACAATGACCAATTTTACCACAATTAAAACATTTTAAAGGAATCTTACCTTTGTACTTGCCAATTCCTCTCTTCAACTTCCTCACGAAGTTGGCTATTTCTTCATCTTTAACTGAATCATCGTTGTGGTAGGAGATTGACTTTGAATTTTGCTTGTTCTTTCTTGTCTTCTTGGATGCTTTGAAATATGCTTCCTTCTTGGATGGATTATCATGTTCTATTCTCATTTCATAAGCTGTAAATATTCCATGTAAATCATCCATGATCAATGTAGCAAGATCTGCTCTTTCTTCTAGGGCTGAAATCTTAGGATCAAATCTCATTGGAAGAGACCTTAGCACCTTTTGAACAATTACTGGTTCTTTAATTTCTTCTCCTAATCCTTTAATAACGTTCACTATTTCATCAACTCACAAAACATAAGCTGCAATATCTTCATCTTCCTTCATTTTTAGTTGTTCAAATTGACCTTTATAAGTTTGAATCTTGGCCCCTTTGACTTTGGCATCTTCTTCGCAAAAAAATTGATTTTTTTCCCAAATATCCTTTGCAAAGTCACAATGCATAACCTTGACATATACTAATCTAGCCAGGCCACTCAGAATAACATTCGTATCCTTCAAATTGTTTTCAGTATTTTTCTTTCCATCTTTATCTGTTGGGGGAGTGGCAAGTTCCTTGTATCCATTTACTGCTGATTTCCAGACATGAAATCCCTGTGATTGAAAAAACGTGTTCATCCTTCTATTCTAGAAGGTGTAGTTCTAACCATCAAACACTGGCATTCCATTCTTAGTGCACTCCATGTTCTACCTTCCAGTGGTTAGACTGTTTCTGAAGGACCTGCTCTAAAACCAATTGTTGGAATATTCACCAATATTGAGAGGGGGGGGGTGAATTAGTATTGAACACTTTTTACCATTTTCAATCACAACTTGTAAACATTACATTATTAACAATTTATCACTTATGCATTCAAGATAATGTTGCATTCAAGATATTATAAACATACAACCATAGATACACAATACACCATAATTTTTCGTGGAAACCCAATTGGGAGAAAACCATGGAACACTTTATAATATATATATCTTCAAGATTACAATCACTGGAATCACTAACTTCCAAAATTCTCTAGCACCAACTGGAAGGAGGCACCAACCCCATGATTTACAGGCTCCAACCTTAAGGAAGCTAAAACTCCCTAAATTCTCCAGCTCCAACTTGAAGGAGGCTCCAACCCCCTTGTTTACATGCTCCAACCTGAAGGAAGCTACAACTCCCTGAATTCTCCAGCTCCAACTGGAAGGAGGCTACAACCCCCTGATTTACAGGATCCAACCTGAAGGAAGCTACAACTGCCTATATTTTTCGGCTCCATCCCCCTTTCCTTTCCCCTTCTTTCCTCCCTGGAATATAAGTGTGAGACTCAACCTGTCACTACTGATGTCACTGATACATCATCATCATCAAAATAAAACTCAACCTGTCACTGTAACTATCACTGATACTGATATATCATCATCATCAAAACTAGATTCAACTGATCATTGTAACTATCACTGATATTGATACATCATCATCATCATCAAAACCAGACTCAACCGATCACTGTAACTTCCAATGATACTAATACATCATCATCAAAACCAGATCCATCCCAATGACCACATAAATCTTATGCCAAGATCACCAAGAACATCTCCAAATCATGTGATCAAAATCACCATGATATGCATTAAACTATTTTCCAATATATGCCTCAAGCATGTACCAAAACATCCAAGATATACCTCAAACCATGTGCCAAATATACGCCTCAAGCATATTCGAAAAAATCCAAGATATGCCTCAAACTATGTGACAAAGATATGCCACAATCATATACCAAACATCCAAGATATGCCTCAAACAATGTGCCAAGCATGTGCCAAAAACATGTCTCAAGCATGTACCAAAATCTCTAAGATGTGCCACAAATCATAAGCCATGATCTACAAAATATACAACAAAGCATGTGCCATGTATCTCAAATCATATGTCCAAAATCACCAAGAAATACCTCTAGCCATGTGCCAAAGATGGACTTATAGACCACTCGGTTCACCAACACAGATCCTTTGCAAAAGTTTATTTCTAATCTCACTCCTAGACTTGTATATAGAGTGTTGTCTTCATAAAATTCACTAGGCGTCTATTCCTTTGCCTTGTACATGGATTTCTATTCTTCTAATGGATACATGGCCTATTCTCAATGTAAACTCTACTTTGGATTGATTGGCTAGCTCCTTTATCTATGTAGTCTGCACACAAGAAGCCATATAACAATGTTATGGGAAACAATTCTTTATATGTAAGTCATTCTCTCCTTTTACCAATCAATTGAACTCAAAGAAAAGTTGATTTCAGTTTTGGTCTAGTGGAATTCTAGGTTGGTCGTGTTCTCCACTCACAACTTAAATTCTCCATTGAGAAAATTGATTCTATATATTGGTATAAGTAGGTCACATAACCCAAACATATGTTAAAAACAATTGTGAAGTTATAGGTAATTCAATGGAAATATCAACCTTTCCTTGTGGGTATATGCTCCAAGGTGTTTTTATTCATAGAACTTAGTTAGCATGGATTGAATCAATGTTTTTCCTCTTCATTGCCTCAATTGAAGAATCTTTTACATGGATCTCTAATTCTAGTATTTATAGATTCTACATTCAAACAAGTCCAATAATTCAAATGATACTACTCATAGATCAATCATGTATGTGTGGAGATATTACCTAAGATATGGTGTTCAATAAAACTAAAGGTGTTGTGTCTACTATAAGGTTCAACTAGGTGTTGGCATGCCCAATTTTTAATGATTTGTATGTTTCTAGAATCAACATTAACTCAGTGATAATGTCTCAAAAGCGTTAATCCTCATGATTTGATTTCACCATTGAGCACCTTTGTAAGATGCTAAAGTAGAAATTCCCATCTTTCCTAAAACCTTCAACATGCTAGATTTACTTTCTTTGAAGTATTTCTAAACTAGCTCTTCTTTAGTATGTAAGGTTCCATTCTTCTTTGGTGGGATTTTACCATGAATTTGTAGTCTCCATATAGATTCAATTGCTAAGTAGGGGCTTATAGAATCTACACCAAAACCTACTAGCATGGATAAATGATGTGCTTCAAATGGCTCAGATTCCACAATCAATCCAATTTGATTTCAGTCTAACGTTGAGCCAAGATGGTGATGCACACCAAAAATAACTGTTAGGGAGTTGACGGGGACCCCTATATTTATGTGTAATTGTTTGGAATAATTGGATAAGGAGTCAAAACCTAATCCTACTATGAATCTCTTGCTTAATGAAGAAAATTCAACATATATGTTGTAAACAAGACTCATAAACACCATTTATACATTTATACACACTGTTCAACATTCCCTTAGCAAATCCATTTGTGGCGGATCGACTTCATTCTCAAACAATTCATATCGGCCTCCTTTCTTTTTATTTCTTCTACTACTTGTAAAACATCAACCATGTCTCGTGGATGTATCACTGATAAATTGTCATAGTAGTTTCACCTCTACCTTTTACCTCAATTGGAACATCTCCCCAACTATTGGAATATCAAGAAATTCGATCAAGAAAAACAAAATTCAACCTAGGTAAAGGAGTCAATCAAGTGAGGAAGGAATATGACCTCCAAAGAAGAGATATAAATCCCATCAAATAATAATTTTCCCAATGGTCTAAGTAGAGGGACACGTTTATAAATTAACAAGCCTTTAGCCCAAAATTTGTGGTGACCTTGTTTTAATATCCATTGATCTCAGGAGCTCCATTAAATGAATGAAGATAATCATAGAGTCATTGTATTTCACAAAAAATGAATGGGAAGATAATTTATGAGTGTTGCCAACATAAATACAATAAATAATCTTCATTTCAGTAAGGAATTTGACTACATGAAACATTAAAACACATACAAATCCATACATTGTCTTAGATTCAATGAAACAAGCAACACAATTATAGCACAACATAGTGAATTCACACACATAATGTTTTTCACAAACATAGAGAAAATCCAAACCATTCAATACACAACGGAAAAAATGTTTACCCTGGAAATCTAATTGGGAAAACCAACTTCGAATGGGGTCTTAGTGTTTCATTTTGGAAATATTTGGTTTCAATGTTTTCATGGCTCTCTATGCCTCTTCCTCTCTTGGAAAAAAGATCCATTGAGAATGAAAGAGAAGGAAGAAATAAGGAGATATGGGGGGTAAGGGGAAGGCCAACAACCACGACTCTTCATTCCCCATTCCTCAACCTTCTCTCCTATTTTATTTTTCTATTTTAAATAATTCATGGTTTCCTTCTCATTTTTTTTTGTCTTATTCCACTTTTACATTTTCATTGATTTACATAGTTTGCTAACCTTCAAAAATTGTCAAATTGGCTCACATGCACTAATTCTTACAACCATTCCTTGGTTAAGATCCATTTTGGATCACACCTCCCCATTGAGAGGATTTTTAGTCTCCAAAATCTCAAAGGAAACCAATCTATATCAATGTACCTTCTGCCTGCTTCTATAGAATGTGGCTCTGAATCCGTATTTTGGCTACAACTTTGATTATGGATCTAGATTTGGCTCACGACTCTAACTACTGGCTCTATTTCTAGCTATATCTATGTTGGCATGTTTACATGAAAATTGCGATTGTCATTGATGGCAAGAAAAGCGATGGCAAATAGGAAAGAAAAGAAGAAGAACAACAACGATGGAAAACAAGAACAATGAAGACAAGACCCACAGGAGAAGGATCAGAGGCCGAAACCTTTGAATACTTAGAAAACCTTCTAAGTCAGAAGAAATCACAAGCTCATGGGGAGGAGTGAAAATGGTCGTCGGATCAGTGTCTAGACAAGAGGAGCGTGTAGAAGAGGAGAGCATATCTCAGTCATTGGATCTAATCCACAACAAAGATGCACCACAGAACAAATCAAACCATTTATCTAAGATCTTTATCAAACGAACACCAATCACTTCAGATATAAAGATACGAGGAGGTTACACTCTAAAAAGTTTAAGATTTGAAATCCCCAGAATGCGAAGTTTCGTCAACCGTTGGATCAATTTCGAGTGGAAGGACAGGATAAGCTAAAAAAATTGCATCGCAGAAAGATCGAGTCATCAATATAAGATCCTGATCGAACGAACAACATTCAATTCCGATATAAATATGTGAGGAGGTTATGCTCCAGAAATATTGAGATTCGAAAAACCTGAAGCCCGTAAATCTGAAATGAATAAGGACCGTCGGATTTGGAGATCAGACGATGACCGTTATATCAGGTAGATCTACATCAACAGATTATGTCAGAAAATATCATCAACATGGACATGTGGTAGATCACGTCATCATGGACATGTGGCAGACCATGTCAACAAGACTACGTCAGCAAGGACACGTGGCACAATTAGACAATGACAAGTGTCAAGTTGATTTGGCACCTCAAGTACGTGAAAATCACAAATCCAAGTGACACGTGGCAGACCCTCAACTCTTTCCATGTCATCAAGTGACGTAAGAAAGTGGCGTCACTGCGGGAGTTTAACTACCAACAAAGGACAAAGTCCCGAACTCTCGAAGGCCGAAGTCCATGACAATTCTAAGGGGTAAATAATTTTTGTTAATAAGGTAATTCTAAGAGGTTTCTGTAAGTATTTATTTCACTAGGAGTACAAAGTTTCAAGATCTTTCTTCAAAACATTGTTATACTTGAATTTTGTGTCTGCTAAAGCATCAAATGAATAGTGACTTACTGTAATTAGCCATGTTTTTGAAAAATTATGATTTTTAAGGCATTCTAAAGCAGTTTCTCTTGAAACTCTTCACCACTGTATAAGGAAGTGATACCATAACTATCAAGCCTAGAGGTCTCTCGTACAGTTTTTCCAAGAAACTTGAGTAAGTAAGTCAAGTGTCTTTATCAAAG
>SNQJ01S0051094.1:0-19713 GCA_010110895.2 Picea sitchensis
GTAGATACATTCATGCATATTTCTACATGAATGTGCCAAATCCAACAATAGGCACAATCAGTAGATCATTTCAATGTTCACAATTTCACAACCTTATCTCCTTTTATATTCTCACCATCACAAAGCCTTCCATGATGGACTTTGCTAATTGCTGGCAACAATATGCATTCTAATACCAATCATTGTCTTTAACATAAGAATAACTTCACTATGTCATGTATTTGTCACCATTTTTTAGTTATTTTTGCTCATTCAATTGACAATAGCAACCCAACTTCATTATTCAATTGAACACCCCACTGAGATGTAACCATGAGCAAATTATATGTCAACAACAATATATAATGTTCTTATGCAGTTAAAGGATTTCGTTTTCAATTTATGCATCCCATAAACATGTAAACACCAAGAGTATTCACAGTAGAACACCATGTGCATCACTAGTTTCTCACGACCTCTACCACTTCAACAATGAGTTGATATTCCACTCGTTGGAACCATGATGTATGTCACAATCAAAACACTAGCCCCAAATCAATATTCAATCTAAAGTTCTGCCACTACTTTTCACTCCATTGACACACAATCTCACACCCAAAGATGAAAAGTACTAACATCTAGATGGAAACATGTGAAACTAGGAGGTTGGCCACTGTGACCTCACCAACACTCCTCTACTCTTTAGACAAAGGGTATGCATAATTAAAGGGGGGATTATGTATGGTTTCTAGTCTCACTTCTTGTAGTATGGAATGAGAGTAAAGGAGCTTTAGTAGCATGAACAAATGGAATGGGAAAGTTTAAAAGAGTTGGGGATGATGGATGAAAGGGATCTAGTGCCTTATTCATTTGGATATGGAGGTCATGGATGAAATACAAGAGGGTGTTCTACTAAGGATTAGCAAGCAAGAGACTACAATGGATAGATGGGAAAGGACTCACAATTGGAGCTCCTCATCCAAACTTAGTCTAGTAACAATTAAGCTTTTTCTCACAATAAGATGTTTAGGGATTTAAACCATTTCTTTATGAAGGGAAAGTGCAAGCTCTTCACTCACAATAGGAGATCCAGGGCTTTAGCTCCTCTCCTTAGAAACAAGGTGCTCATAGCTTTAGCTTTGATAACCTAACCTACAATCACAAGTAATATGCTAGAGGTGTACCTAGAAAAAATACCACACATAATATAATGTACAAATATGAAAAGCCATAAATTACAATAAATAATACCTTCCTCCATAAGTTTGGAGCAATTTGCTCACAATTTCCTTCATTCCAAAATTCTCCCCCAAGTACACAATGGAGAGAGAAAACCTTTATATAGGTTTTAGCTCAACTCTCCTCTACAATAAAATATTGCTTTCCTAAGAAAATATTAAAATATTTATAATGACTACCTTGGAGGGAAAATTAGGTCAAGAGCCCATAGAAAACACTTGAATAAAACGTTCTAGATGATGTGTTGTCACATGTCACCTTCATTCATCTTCATCTTCATGCAAAGGAAAAAATTGAATGTCATTTTTCCTCCTTATCTTCAAAATAATACTAAAAGGCTTGGTCAAATAGGTAGGTTGTAATTCCAAAAGGTGTGCATGGATGCCAAGTGTAAAGATCCATGATGAGGGCACTTTCCTATAAATAACCACCTCCAAATAATAATATTACTTGAGTAGGAAAAATTCCTGATAAAATCAGTGGTTTGCCATGTGTAAAGCTCAAAAGGACGGTTTTGTTCTAGATATTCCATGTGTTTCCATTATATAGCTCCTTTTATAAGTATTTTATCCAAAAATAAGATACATTATCTCTCCAAAGCTTGTGCACCTTTGAAACTTGAGCTTTCTTGGTCCATTTGACTAGGAAATAATAATAAAATAACATCTTCACAAGTGTGCCCTTGGTTCTTGTGCTTGTATGGACAACTTTGAATAAAATAATCATGAAATGATCCTTGAATTAGTGCACCCTAGGAAGTACTGCTTTTGTCCACTTAACAACCTTCATCTCAATAAAATATTCATCATGCATGTGCCCTTGATGAGAGAGAATGATTGCACCCTCAAAGAATGTGCAATTGTGTCCACTTTGACGAAGCCAACCTTGAATTTCTCACCCTAGAAGGGGCACCCTTAACACATGTGCAAATGGATCTTCATCAAATCCATGAGTCAATCTCCTCGAAATGTGTACAAATCATGCACTCTTTGACCAATTCTAATGATCACTAATCACTTTACATGTGTGCAAGGTGTGAACAAGGTTATGGAAGAAGTGGATATGTACTCATAGTGGATCACACCACCTAGGGATGTGTGTAGGAGTGGATGAGGTGGAGGGTAAAAGACCCTAGGGCATATGGTAATTAGACTTCCCTAGTCAATTCAAGGTCCAACTAATTCCTCAAATCTTGTGCTAAAGGATAAGGATAATTCATGAATTATTTAGCATGCGTGAACAAGGATAAATTGAGGGTAGGGTGAATTTCCTTTTTGTCTTGTATTTTTCCTCAACACATGTGCTAAAGGGGGTGTTCCTAGTCTCATGTGTACCCCATGGACTTTAAGGTACAATTATTAGTGACCAAATAGAAAGTGAAATTTAGGGAAAAGGCCTCAATGTAGAATTAGAACAATGATGTGTTAATAGGCCAATACTTAGGCACTCAACCTAAGGTTTATGACCTAATAAAAATATCTTAAACCAGTTAGGTGCATTCACACTGGAAAAAGTGGAAATATGAGATTCAAAGTATTAATATGGTTTAGAAATTAGGGATTTATAAGCAATAAGTACCATTTTCCTTCTAGGATATGGAGTGAAGTATGAAAGTGAATTTTACTTAGTTGATAGGTTAAGATGTGATGTGATTCAAAAATCACCTATGCAAAATGAAGTGTGGTGAAAATGTATGTGTGCGGTGGATTTTACCTAGGAAAAAGTGATAATATGCTTGTAATAAAAAAAAAATCTAGGTAAAACTATGGAAATGACGTTGATCATGAATGAAACTAGGTAAGTACATCACTATTTAAAAGAGGATACTCGTGGTATAACCATGCAACACCAAGTGAAAGTGACTACAATGTGACTATGTGGTCACCATAATGTAGAAAATGATACACCATTGAAGCATCCAACCTTTGGAAGGATAGACTGATCTCATCAATCTGCACAAGACCAAGTTTACCTCTCATGTCAATATGAGGGGTAACACACTCTTTATAACATTGGCAGATTGATGACTCAGCCAGAACCAACAATGTGATTGTTCTAATGTCTGTAATTGAGAACACATTCAAACAACAAGAATACTCCAAGATCCTACCCAACATGACCTTTACATTGTTAGGCAATGAGGCTAGGATTAACCTTCACACAACCTTTACATGTAGCCACTTCATTTAGAAGATTTTGCAATGAGTCTCTAGTAAATGCATGTCACCAACATATCTTGGTTACAACATATTAGATCTCCCAAAAACATATCTCTTCCTGAGTAGCATGTCATTCATGTTGCATCACACATAGCAAACAACAAACCACCTATTTTATGTAGAGATGTATTGAGTGGGCAACACATTTGCACACAACTACTTCTACAACCTAAACATACTCTATGCATGCAATAGATTGATCACACCCACATATGACATGCTCATTAAATGACCATACAAAAATAAAGGACACACCATATCATTCACTCATGAAACATGTTATTCTTACCCACGCTGATCCTATATTTACATAGGATAAAAAATGAGGACAAACTGCCATGATCATGGACCCTTTTGTGAGAAAGTGAGGTCATATTAACTTTGATACCATATATAGAAATGGGAGAATAGACATGTTTACACATACCAAAACATTGTTGAGTTATTTATTCAAGAATATAATTGTGCACATATAAATACATGAAGGTTGTCTCAAAATATAAACAATATCTTGTCACATTAGCAACTTGTTTATTTTGACACAATATCTTGTCACGTTAGAAACTTGTTTATTTTGACCCAATATCTTGTCACATTAGTAGCTTGATGATAGATTATCTCAACCACTCACTAACATAGGAGCTAAATTAGCTGGAGATAATCCCTCATATCCAACTAGATTTAACAACCTCCTAAAACAAGCAAACATGAAAATTATTCTCGTAGAGAGACACTCTACATCACAATGACCAATACTATTTAAAAAACTACAACCTTCTCATATGATCATAAGTATCACCCATTGATCCATGATACATATATGAGTTAATAATTCCAACATAGTTTTAATTTGATTGTAGAGAAAATAATGTTAAGTACAAATTCTAAATGATTAGTGTTAGTGTGATTTTAGAGAAAATAATGCTAAGTAAAAATTATAAATGACTTTGAGACTCTAGATATATATAGTCTTTCAAGGAAGCTCTAAGGTTCTTTGAGAAGAAGTGAAGGTGGGAAACACTATTATGGAGAAACAATGAGATGAGATAGAAGGAATTCATACTTGACTCGTAGTAAAGAGAAGAAGTGAAGGTGGGCAACACTATTATGGAGAAACAATGAGATGAGATAGAAGGAATGCATACTTGACTCATAGTAAATGTGCACAAAGGAGCTAAAGAAGGCAAGTGCAATGAGTGGGAGTGTACTTGCAAGTGATTCAAAGGAAGCAATCCAATAGGCACAATGAGTTGCACATGAAAAAAACATGTGTTGGAGATGATGAACAATGTGCACATACACCAGAAAATAATCAAACTGACGTGAAAAGGAATAATTTGTGGAGTGAAGCAACATTGTAGGAATTTTAAGTGAAATTATTGAAATGCAAGAAGACAGACAACTTGAAATGAAAGACAAAAGAGACAACCCGAAAGACAAAGATATGCCCAATCATTCCAAAAGCTAGAATGTGAACAATCAAAAGGATACACTTAGTTAACATACAACAATTATGGGCAGAGGCAACAATACAATGAAGTTGAGTAGTGTGTCAAAATCCTAGGGAGTAAGAGAATCGGGAGCTCATGAAAGTTGTATTATATAGATTATGTACTTTTTATAATTAAGAGAAAACAATTATCTCAATACAATATTAATGAAAATAATGAGGACTTGATTAGCCGATTAAATGGTGGTGGTAATATTTTCTCATTTAAATTTAATTCCCCTCATGAACATGCTATATTTTGTTCCGTGAAATTGTGAATTTATCATGGTGTTAATTCAGATTGATATCCTACCCTATGCTTAATTTAAGTATAACTTATTTTAAACTTGCTTTCCATTAAACTGGCCAAACTAGTTTTCTAGTTAACAATGTAATCCTTAATAAGAAAGTATCCCAATCTATAAGCATAAAGCATCTATAAGAAAAAAATCATGTGATAATACCTACCAACCATGGTTTTTTTGTTTCACCAACAATACTTCTCCCAAATTCAGGCGAAGGTCATCTTGAAGCTTTGATAGATTCCTTTGAAGTTTTGATGTGGTACTCTTGGCTACATGTTTGTTTATCACCATCTACTTAAATAAAGTATTGTGTGACATTTTGAGAGATTATGGATATAACCAAGCCATTCAAACTAAGGATCTCAACTACTATCTCATAGTGCAACTTAATTATACTCATTTATACAATTATTCATAATTCATCAATAATTAATACGTTAGAAACTATCAACTAAGTCACAATGAAACTATTAGCNTGAATTTATCATGGTGTTAATTCAGATTGATATCCTACCCTATGCTTAATTTAAGTATAACTTATTTTAAACTTGCTTTCCATTAAACTGGCCAAACTAGTTTTCTAGTTAACAATGTAATCCTTAATAAGAAAGTATCCCAATCTATAAGCATAAAGCATCTATAAGAAAAAAATCATGTGATAATACCTACCAACCATGGTTTTTTTGTTTCACCAACAATACTTCTCCCAAATTCAGGCGAAGGTCATCTTGAAGCTTTGATAGATTCCTTTGAAGTTTTGATGTGGTACTCTTGGCTACATGTTTGTTTATCACCATCTACTTAAATAAAGTATTGTGTGACATTTTGAGAGATTATGGATATAACCAAGCCATTCAAACTAAGGATCTCAACTACTATCTCATAGTGCAACTTAATTATACTCATTTATACAATTATTCATAATTCATCAATAATTAATACGTTAGAAACTATCAACTAAGTCACAATGAAACTATTAGCGGGTAAGCAGTTTTTATTGTAAACGAGCAGACTTGGAATAGGAAGAGAAATTGTGCAAGTGAGGGAGTAATTGTATTGTCTCAAATATGAGAAACAATGGCTAATATCTAAAGTGGCCTCCAATGCAAAATACCATTTTGAAATTCTGTAGTGAAAACCAATGAATATAAAGCTACATGTTACCCCCTCACATATAGGGGTAACTAGAGGAGATTGTTTCTCCTATGATCCACATTACAAACAACACTTCCATAGATAACATCCATGATTCTCCTTTGTTATATGGCCAATGATGCTTCCCACATGTTTCTCAACTCATTCTCACTTGATGACTACAATGCTCTGTTAAAATTTTGATATGCTCATTTTAACCATAGACAATGTCTAATCATTGTCACCCAACCATAGACATTCACATATGCCACCCCCGAGCACAATTTTTTTTTCTTAGATAGAATGATTCTAGAAAGTTCACACAAGAACCAACAAATAAACCCTAACTAGAAACACCATTGTTGCAACAATAGCACAATACCAATAGAGCTTACCTTCACCAAGAGAAGCACGTGAGAGAGATATACTAGAAAGAATTATCAAGGAGATACTTCACCACTACAACTGCTGCATCACCTTCCTCATACTTGCACCCCCCTTCTGCATCACCACTGCAGCTGTTGCAACTGTTGCTCCTCAATCTTGCGCCCTGACTGAGTGAGTGTGTGTCAAATGAGCCAACGCCTACCTTTATTTATACTGGTATGTCATGTGACTTTTCCAAGTGGGACCGAATTCTCTTTTCAGGGCCTTCTAATTCTTTATTATTATTCTCCTTGGGCCGACTTCTCTTCTAGGGTTTTGACACATTTGTTTAATGGCTCTCTTACTCTCAGAATATTATATTCTAAGTATAAAGGTTACACTTAGAGGTTAATACCTCCCGTAGCTACCAAAACATAAACACTCCCTCTTAGATAGGGAGGTATTAACTAAGATGTTCTTCATGTAATGGTCTCAAACACATTCATCCATCTCACATGGGATGGGAAATAATCACATGGTCTTGCAGACTAGTCTACAGGTAGCATCACTATAGCCACACAAGTTATCTCATGATCAAATTGATCACACCACAAATATCACCATCATACCCACACAGGCTCTACCATAGTCACACACACATAATATTTTATGATCATGTCAGAATCATGCATATGGGGCCTCATCAACACATGTAGCATCTCTCTAGTGGGAATGTCCTCATCGTCCTCTGAGGCCTTATGTAATTACATGGATTTCAGATAGCTCACACAGAACTAGGAAACCATCCATCTCACACAGAATCTAGAATATGCAGTTGAGCCAATTTACACAGAACTGCACTACTACCCAATCCAAATGGAGTTTGGGCAACTGAAACTCGCCACCTCACACAAAATATGACATCTAGTTCTCACATAGGATCATCCAGCTCACTAACATGGAGTCTGGATTAACGATCACTCATGTACATAGGGTCATCCAGCTCACTAACACAGAGTCTGGATCAATGACCACTCATATAGAACTAGCCCTTCTGGTTCGCACACCAAACATCCAACCCACGATGACTAGGAATCTAACCACGAGGGTTAGAATATGTATTGCACACACACTACCCATCTATCCCAAGTCTAGGAAACACCTCCAACCACATAGGTTCGCCCTCCAACCTGAAAAGATGGGAAAATTGCTCTCCCCAAAGAATTTGCATCTACTAACCTTGTGTGAGGTCATGCTAACTAGTGCCACAGTTAGTAACTTGCCTATAAATGACCACATGTTTCTTCCACACTCTGTAAGTTACTTCCCCAAGAATCACATATGTGACTCATCACACCCTCTTACGAGGGACATCCTTTTAGACTACACCAAGCTTGTCCATGAAGTACACAAACTTCACTCTTGACAGAGGCTTGGTCAACACATCTGTTATTTTTTCATTTGTAGCGAGATATTGGAGATTCAATGCTCCCTTCTACACCATATATATGATATAATGGTACCTAATCTCGATATGATTGGCCTTTTCATGAAACAACAGGTTCTTTGACAACTTCACACAAATCTGGTTGTCACACTAGATACAAGTCACCTCTAACTCGAGATCAAACAATCTTGCAAGAAACTTCTGAAGCCACACTTCTTTGTTGCTAGTTGAACAAGTTGCTATATAATTTGCCTCAATCATACTGAGTGCCACACTAGTCTGCTTCCTATTGAACCATGAAATCATAGTTGATCCCAAGATGAAGCAACATCCAGATGTACTCTTTTGGTCTTCGACACTACCGGCCCAATTTGAATTAGTATAGCCTTGTAGGTTGATCTCGCGATATGAAATATATCTGAGTCCATAATCAATTGTACGTTTCAGGTATCTCAACACATGATTTTCTGCAACCAAGTGAACACACCTTGGTTCAACCATGTACTGACTCAAAGTGTTCATCACAAAGCATATATCTGGTCCAGTGTTCATCAAATACGTCAACGAACCAATCATTTGCCTGTGCATGGTCACATCCACTATATCTGAAGAAGTATCACTCAGTAACTTTAGGTTCTTCACCATCGGTGTGGGAATGGATTTACAATCCATCATATCAAATCTCTTCAGGATTTCTACCACATATTTTCCTTGACACAGGAAAATCTCATCCGGTTTCTGCCACACCTATAGACCCAAAAAGTGATGCATCATACCTAGGTCTTTCATTTCGAACTCAAATGCAATATTTCTCTTGCATTCAACAATGAATTTCTCATTCCATGTTAGAAACAGGTCATCCAATATCAAAGGGAAAGCAATCCCAGGGTCATCAAAATAATTGTATGGCATATCTTTCCCTGGGTGCTTTCTTAAGCCCATACAAATCTTTCTTCAATCTGCAGACATGAGACCCTTCTCATGTATCTTGTGGCTGCTATATGTACACTTATTCTGACTACTGGAGAAAATGTCTCATCATAATCTTCTCCCTCTTTTTGGGAGAATCTTCTGGCCACAAATCATGCTTTGTACATCTCTATGATGTCATCAACAACATATTTGATCGTGTAGATCAATTTGGAAGTCGCCACTAGCTTCCCTTCTGGTCTCAAGGAAAAATCCATATCCGAGTCCTTATGATTGGATTCCTCCTCTATCATTGAAACAAGGGAATATTCCCACGAGGTATCCTATCTCCTCGAAGCCTATGAATCTTCAATCTAGCCTCCTCAACTCATGGCACCTGTCTATCAGTTCTGGAAGGTGTCTCTCTCTACCATCTAAATATGAGGAGGAATACTTTCTGAATGAAAGTCTCTAATCCACTGACTCTCTCTGAGATCAAACTCACTCCGATTCTGCATGCTCCCTATGAATCTTGACTCCCTCTAAGTTTATATAATCTACAAATCCATCTTCTCCCTCTGTATGTGATGATCTCCTCTGAAGTCTAATCTCCTATTAACGGTCCAGGGGAGGTTGGTCCTCCCTACTGGATCGTGATGGCTAACTCCCTCTGAACTCTAGCTCCTTCTAAGCTGGTACTTGGTGTGGTTGCTTGCCTCACCATTGGTGGAGCCATCTTCTCCTTTTCATGATCATAAATTCTATATATATTTTCATCCTACGAAGTGTTACGATACCATGTTGGTCTCTTCCTAGTTACTGCAATGATTCTCGGTAGGCCCTTTTGGATCTACTAACTCTTCCTGATGATCTGAAGAGTGATCAAATGAACTAGAGGGATCTGTTTGGTCATATTTGGAGCCTTCTACTCCTTACAATCAATCTCCATATGAGATTCTTTGTATCTCACAAAAGTAACCTTCTTTCCAGAAGGTTTTAACTACGTCCTTTTTTTTTTCTTTGGTACATGGATGTATAAGGTCATGTATACAACTTCTTATTTAGATAGTCTTCTCCATGTCTCAAACTAGATACCATCTAATATGTTTCCTCCTACAACCGTCACTATATCTCCTCTTCGATTTATCACCCGTGACCTTCCCGGAACAAGGCCAACAACAAGGGAAAACAATAGACAAGAATAATACTATTATAATGAGAAAACAATAGACAAGAATAATGAGAAAAATTGTCACAATAGATCCTTTTCAGAGCTATCACTTGTGACCTTCCTAGAACAAGATCCAAAATAAAAATACAATAATAATAAATAGGAACAACACTCTTCCACTATTGTGACCAATAATTCCTCCATGGTAACCTGCCCGGAACAAGAAACAAGAACTACAATATCTCCATGGTAACCTCCATGGAATTTACAAGATAACTTGCCCGATACAAGAGCAACAAGAGGAAAAGTATTTTCAATATAATAAAATTTTCATAAGAACATATCTAAGGCAACAAGAATAAAAGACAATTTCATGGTAATCATCATAGCATTACCAAAGTGACCTGCTAGGAAGCAGAATAAGAAATATCTCCTAGAGGAGATGTTAGTTCATATTGCAAACAAGTACAATAAGCATTTATATCAATAGTACTCACATGCTACCAAGTATTCATTATATCTAGCAGTAATAAAACCTTTCAAAGATTTGTGTCCCAACTATAGTGTTTACTTGTAATATAGCAATTTTCAATTTGATATGTGCAAATTGGAAACTTATCAATTTAGTCAATCAAACTTGGAACCTGGAACCTGGAGTCTTATCTTCAAGAACGAGTGTTGTTTCTTTTCTTCTGAGTTTCCTTCACTCAATATGACAAGTATTCTCTCCAACATGTCCCCTGTACTAAGACAATATGCTTTCTTGACATAAATCTCAGTTAGGGAATATAATGAAAATAAAATCTAAAAAATCAACCTTAATCGATCTAATATTTTGACTAAAGTCAACTTATAACTTTAACTTTAACCAGAGGTTTGACTTCAACATATCAAAGTACAACTATATGTTCATAAGATCACCATAATTCTATAACAACTAGAGGCATATCAAAAAAATCAAACCTAGAGTGCGTTGTTCCTATGAATATGTTGGATCTGAGATCCCTCTGGCTCTACGATTTTTTTTGGGACAAAATGTCCCTTATCTTGCAAACAACCTCAATATAGTGATACTATTGGAACAGGGGAATACCCAGGGTTCAATGCTTACAACAGTGCACCAACAAAACCCTAACTATCGGCCCTTTTGGCAACACCTGCGAAGCAGATGAAGTCTCACCCGAGGTAGAGGCAAGGGTGGTTGCAGGACTCAAATGTATGCAACTTTAGCTGGGACACAGATCTATGATTGTAACACCTTAAAAAATCACTTAGCAGTTATAGTTCGTTAATATTCAATCTTATTTTACAAAGCAGCTAGACCCTAATAATATATAGTACAGTATTCACACAGATCCAGTAGATTCAAGCACCAAGCATACCAACATAGATCAGATCTAGCATTCATCCACATCATTCAACATTAAGCTACCATATTAGATTCTTCTAAGCATATATCAGTGCACTAAGCATTTAACCACATAAATAAGAGAACAACCATAAAGCACAAAGAAACCACAACATAGGATATACGTGGTTCACCCCCACCCTGGGGCTACGTCCACCAACTCTTCTTCTTTATTTCTTTCTGTCAATATTATACATGCGCATAGCCATGATATCTTACTCCGCAAAGGACATGAGATATGTGCGCACTTCGCTAGATCCTCCTTCCCAGAGTTACAATACAAAGCCTCTTCGCAGTCTCTTACAATCACTTGCACTTAGCCTTGCAAATCTCACACAGTATGCACAAAGCATTTACAATCATCACTTGCACTTAGCAAAACACCAAAAACCTCCTCTTCGACCTTCTCTTACATCGCCTAGACTTCTATTTATACATTACAAAGAGGGCCTAAACATGGGTAAACCCATGGGCCGACATCCCATACTCGTTACATAAGCCCAAAACCCAAAAATCCCTAAAAAGGGGTCAATATTATGCTATCTCCAATTTAACTTGCGCTCCACCTTCGATAGCTTGTCGAAGTCCCAAAAATAGGTCAAACATGACAAAGGATCCTCAAAACTTGGTCAAGGGACAACATGCCCCCAACACTCACCTGTGACTCGTCCCGAGTAACTTTGGTCTGGGTAGCTCTTCTTCAAAAGCCTCGATCTTGGCTCGAGCTACTTTGACCTGTTGTTGTGCCACGGCCTCCTGCTCAGCGAACTCTTGGATAACCGCTTCGTTGACAGGTCCCTCTAAGCATTGTTCAACTGCAATGACGACTTGCTCCAGTTCTACTCCTTGACCTTCAATCTCTGCGAATAGTTGGCAAGCCTCATCCTATGTTGGTTGGATCCTCTGAGTCAATTCCATGACTTTGCTCTGAATGGTGTGGACCTGTTGTTGAGCAGTGCGTTGTTCTTGGGATCACTTCATCCTCTCAACGGCTAACAGGGGCTTCAACTGTGCCTGTACTGTTTCTTCTTTCTTCTTTGCCTCCTGGAGCCGTGACTCCAGTGCCTTCAGTTCATGATCCTCAGTGAGTCGCTCATAAGTCTGGGCACTGCAATCACTTAGTTGTTTACATTCCATGGCGAGGACATCGATTCTCTCGAGCAGTTGCTTCCCTTTGATCCCGCACATCCTGCAGAGTGATGTGCATTGTTCGTAGATCTAAGTCTGATATTCTTTGTTGAAGCTGTTGGATAGCTTCCGTGAGCTGCGCTACTTGATGCTCTACTTGGTCTTCTGCCTTTATCTCTAAGCTCGTCACAGAGCGAAGTGCTCTGTCAACTTCTTCTTTGACTCCAATATGATCTATGAGCAAAAACTCTTTTTCTTGCTTGACCTGTGCCCTCTCTTCTTCAAACTTGGCTTGAAGGTCATCCTTCTCCTTTTGTGCGACCCGACGTTGCTCTACCATTTCTTCTTGGTATTGTTTCAGGGTCACTATGGCCTGGTCTTTCTCAGTTTGTGCTCAACAAAGGTGAGCTTCAGTCACATCAGCTAGTCTGCAGAGTTGGGCAGGCTCATCTCCCAAATCTGGTTCTTATGATAGTGGGGGTGCAGTTAATACTACACGGATGGATTAAAGGGCCTATTGTACCCCTTTGAGTTCAACCTTGATCCTATCGTACATATCCTCCTACTTGGCTTCATGTTTCTACAAGATGTCCTGTGAGGCATCTACTACAACTGCGATGATGAAGTCAAATTCATCTACAGTGAGCATAGTCTGCATCTTAGTCAAGGTGGCTCTGGATTTATTTCGGGAAGTGGGTTTTGTGGGGGAAACCTTCCTTTTCTTCAAGGGAGCAGCCTCATCAATAGGATACCTAGGCGGTGTTACTTCACCCTGCTTCTATTGATCTTATTTTTCGTTGGTCTCTTCTTGATCTACTTCATCATCACCCCCTCGGCCAGGTGATACTGAAGCAGTTTCTTCTGATTCGTTGCTCAAGTTTTGGACCTCTTCGGTCTTCTTCCTTCTACTGGGTCCAGGAGTATCCTTTTCTTTATGAGTGGGCTTAGGGTTGCCGATTAGTTTAGGGTCTGGCATTTCTGTGGGGTCAGTGGGGATGAGGAGCTCGATAGACCAATCCTTGGTTATCTCTTCAAGGTCCTCCTCTGTGAGCTTGTAGTATGACTGAAGCTCTTCTTTATGATCATCTGCATGCGCGGTGATATAAATGAAGTGTCGATCTGTGAAGAACTTCATAAGGGTTCGAAATCGATGCAGGGTGTTTGGCGTCATGCGAGGGACAACTTCAATAGCCCTCTTTAGTTGGAGATAATATGTATGAAAGACCTCGTTCAACTGCCATTGTTTTCCCATATCGCTCAAGTACCAAAGCGTGGTGAACTTCGCAGTGAGGGGCTCGAACGGATCAATGTCTGGGAAGGTCACACCTTTTGACATATCCCAAGCAGTAAATGTGATGAGGATCATGAGCCAGCTAAAGTGAAACTCATAGCCCTAATCCTAAGCTTCACGATAGTCTAATTCTAGCTGGTTGACCAAGTACTTCGCTCAGTTCATCTGGAGTCCTTCTACACATTTCCCAGCGAGGTCAACAACAAATCCTGTGACTTGTGTAGGTCTGTTCTTTCTCATGATTTTTCCTACGATCAACTAGCAGGCCAGGTGCACTATGCCATTCTGTATGGAAGCTACCTTGTATCCTCGCGTTCCATTTTCTACATTTCCATATGTGTCTTTGATATTCTGTGCCAATGCGCAATCTGTAGCCTTCCCTGGGTATAAGTCTTGCGGGTCGGGTCCCTGCGTGCTCAATTTGGTGATCCTATGGATCAGCGTCGGATCAAATGTGATGCATTGGTCTAGCCATAGGTAGTCGCCATGGTAACATGATATCAGGATCTTAACACACACGTTAACCTCCTGGTGCCTTCCAAAGTGTGGAATCTTCATTACATTCAAGAGGGTGGACTGCGCGAGGTTCATAGTCCATGGCTGGGGGATTATTTTCGAGTTCTTCCCCTTCGTCCTGGTCAAGTATTTGTAAGGAGTGAGCATACTATGGTTCTTGTGGTCTCCTAGGTTGAATTCATTGAACTTCAACATCGCGATCTTATCCTGCTGTGTTCTAACTGCACGTATCCCCTTTGGGAGGTACACAGTAACCATGGTGTAATCAAAATCCCTTGGGATGCTGTCACAACTCATCGCGCTGGCCAGAGGCGGGATGTAGTTGGGTAATATGGTCGGGATTAGCTTCACGTTTGCCAATTTGTCTCAGTGCTTGGTTCTTTTCTCTGTTGTCAGTCGGGATGGTCCGGATCTACGAGAAGTCAATGGAGAGGCTTGCACTCCTCTCATCGAGGAAGCATGAATACCTGCGGACATCACTTTCTCAGCCATGAGGTTGATCAGAACTTCTTCGACGATTTTCTCTGTGGCGCTGAGCTCGTCCGACATGCATGCTTAGATTGGATAATTCGGATGGATGAATGAGTGTTCAAAGCATTAATAGAACCGACGTCGATCTTACTAAACACAACGCGGTAGAAATGAGTTGGCTAGGATACAATTCACAAAAGTTTTTTCGGTGCAACAGTCAACGCAATAAGTAGACAATGGTGTAACGGGTCTCTCCAACGAATGAGAGGCCTTCATCAATGCAGTTTTGTCCATTGGGGTGCATTCCCAACGGTCTGGTGGCGAGATTTCTGGCCATAAACGATGTTCTAACTTTTCGGGGTGTCGGGCTAACGGTTATAATGATTTCAACAGCTATATTGCTTCGCCATGTGGAATTGTTATGATATCTCGGTGAAGTTCCAATTTTGAAAACCTTCCTTCTACGAAGTCCCCTCTGGAACCTTTTGTAACCTTTCTGTCTTTTCTCTCTTCTTACTGAGCTTCTTAGTCGTTCATCTCAGTTATCCTCTTTCCATTCTGATTCTTATCTCCTTTTGGCATAGTAACTTTGCGTTGTTGAGATTCTTTCATAGGGCCAGAGAGTAATACGTCTTCTCTATTTGGGGTAGGTGTTCTACTCATTTGTGAGTCTTCTTATGTTATTTAAACTTCAACATCCAAGTTTATGGTTCTAAGTAGCTTCGATATGTTCTCCTATTCTTCAATCAAGTGTGTTATCCTCCTAGTCATGAAATCTTTTAATTCTTGCTTCTTATGTTCTAAGGCTTCCTCTTCTTTCCTTCTAGCCTGATCCATTTTAATCCAAGGGTTTCCTAGTGATATAGCAAATGGGGCATTGTTCTCAATAAATTTAACAATATCAAAATCTTCCTTTGTCGAAGTTCCATGAGCACTCATAGATATCCGGGTGAGTCTTCCACATAGGGTTATCAACTTTCCTCTAAATAATCCTATTCCTCTCAATGAAGGAATCAAAGCAGGCTTTCCTAAAGTTTCCCAAGTTCTTTCTGTCATGATATTTACCTTTGTTTCTTCATCCAGAACACAATCAATGTTGAAGTCTCCTATTCTTGGTTCTATGCATTCTTTTTCTTTGAAGATCTCTGATAAGTTGATATTTATGTGATCATTTAGGGTTTCTTCCATTTGTAGCAATACAATCTCTAATTATTTCTGGGGTTATGCCATGGTCTCAGTTTCTTGACCTTCCTCAGGGTTTTCTTGTCTCATATTCATTTTGTCAAGCTTAGCAATCATTCTAGGGCAATCTAAAACTTCATGATCCATAGATTTACAACAAAGACAACTAGGTCTTCTACCAAGGCATTCCTTAGCAAGATGTCCCAGTCTTCTGCAACTGTAACAAAGAGTTAATCCTCTCTTTCTTTGAAATGATCCCCAACCTTTCTTGTACTGCACACTAGGATCATAGTAGCCAGCCTACAAAAATTTCTTTCTAGGATCCTGCATTCATTTGTTAGTCCAAACATTCTTTCTATGCATAGGAATAACATATATTTCACTATTTTTGTCAGATCTACTCATATCAAACCTTATTTCATCTAGTTGTGCCCTACTTTCCATTCTAGGAATTTTTTTATCAAACATACCTAGATCCATACTTTTGAAACAAAAATTTCCACTTATCTTACCTTTTCAATCAAAACTTTTCACTATTCTTACCTTTATCAGAGCACAAAGATTTAAGATCTTACCTCTTTAACCAAAACTTCTTAATTTACTTTTATCATAGCAAAAAGATTTCAGGTCTTATCTCTTTTCTTCAGATCTAACTTTTCTTCTTGGCACAGAGCTTCACAGGTCAAGTAGAATACTGCGCACTAGGGAAACAGATCTACGCACAAAGCTTTCTCTTTTCTGTAGTTCCCAGCAATCACAGTTTCATGTCTCGACAATGGAACCATTTGTTGGCATAGGGGAAGACCCGAGGTTCAACACTTACAACATTGCACCAACAAAACCCTAACTACCGGCCCTTTCGACAACACCTACGAAGCAGATGAAGTCTCACCCGAGGTAGAGGTAGGGGTGGTTGTAGGACTCAGATGTCTGCAACCTTAGCTGGGACACAGATCTGTGATTGTAACACCTTAACATAGCACTTAGAAGTTATAGTTCGTTAATATTCAATATTAGTTTATAACGCAGCTAGACCCTAATAACAGATCAACGCAGTATTCACACAGATCCAATAGATTCAATCACTAAGAATACAAACATAGATCATATCTAGAATTCATTCACATTATTCAGCACTAAGCTACCATATTAGATTCTTTTAAGAATATATCAGTGCACTAAGAATTTAACCACATAAACAAGAAAACAACCATAAAGTACAAAGCAACCACAACACGGGATATACGTGGTTCACCCCCATCCTAGGGCTACATCCACCAACTCTTCTTCTTTATGTCTTTCTATCAATCTTCTACATGCACAGAGCCATGATACCTTACTCCGCAGAGGACAAGAGATCTATGCGCACTCCATTGGATCCTCCTTCCTTGAGTTACAACACAAAGCCTCTTCGCAGTCTCTTACAATCACTTGCACTTAGCCTTGCAAATCTCACACAATATGCACAAAGCATTTACAATCATCACTTGCACTTAGCATAACACCAAAAACCTCCTCTATGACCTTCTCTTACATCACCTAGACTTCTATTTATACATTACAAAGAGGGCCTAAACATGGGTAAACCCATGGGCCGACATCCCCATACTCGTTACATAAGCCCAAAACCCAAAAATCCCTAAAAAGGGGTTGAGATCCCGCGATCTCCGCTTCGACTTGCGCTCCACCTTCGATAGCTTGTCGAAGTCCCAAAAATAGGTCAAACATGACCAAGGATCTTCAAAACTTGGTCAAGGGCCAACATATATAGTTTAAACATATACAAGTACATAACTCTGACAACAGTAGAAAACAATGACAGGCAACAACACCATCTGACAACAATGACAAGCAATGATGAACCCACAAATTTCAAAGTGCTCCAACTTACAATCTGAATATAGTTAGAGATGCACTAGGGTAGGGCGCACTAGGGAAACTAAAAATTAGGCCCAACACTTCACAGAAAATTGTACTACTACTGGCACTGCAACTGGCGCTGCCACATCTCCCTCTCTTCAACTTCAAAATATTGTAGACCTGATTCGGGGAAAATATGCACCCTCCTTAGGTGAACTTCTTAGTGGGTTCAATAAGTGTTCAATGAGCTTGAAAATGGGGGAAATTGAGGATATTCCTTCCAGTGGTTAGACTGCTATGAAGTAAATCAGCTCTGAAACCATGTTAAAATTTTGATATGATTGTTTTAACCATAGACAATGTCTAACCATTGTCACCCAACCATAGGCATTCACATATGCCACCCCCGAGCACAATAAATTTTTCTTAGATAGAATGATTTTGGAAACTCCACACTAGAAACAACATATAAACCCTAACCATAAACACCATTGCTGCAACAAAAACACAATACCAATAGAGTGTACAAGAAAATTAAATGTAAAAGTGACTATCTCATTAGATCTAATCTTGACTGTCAATCTCATTGAAATACTAAGGTTTGGGGAAGTTACATTTCGAAAATTCTTAAAGGCATCTCATGAGGGAGAGAGGGTGTACATTTTGAGGAGAGTTTGAGGGAAGGTGAAGGGGCATGCATCCCAAGAAGGTTTCATACCTTGGAGGGAAAGAGTTTCAACAATGGAGGTTGGCATGCATCCATAGAAGAGGGATTGACACACACTTCAAGGTTACTTTATCATTAAAGAGTACCATACAACAAGGAGGTTGTACAATATGGTTTTGTGGAGGCCGTACAACAAGTTTTCCTCTTTTTGCAGCTACAACCATGCACAAAAATTGAGGCTGAGTTTATGAATGAATTTCTAGGTGTTGGTTCATCTGCTAACAAGTATGTATTGTGAGGTATTGATCTGTACCTCTTCTAGGCACAAAAACCAAGATTTATTATGTTGTTAGTGACTGTACAGTCCGTACAGGTTGTACTAGAAGTCTAGTTTTGATTTTAGACTGTGTTTCTTAGGAAATAAATGCAGTTTTTGCTCAGATAGAGTGAATGTACATGGTAATAATGTTGAATTCTTATTGTTGTTGTACTCAGAATTTCCCTAAAGTTGAATAAAGAATCATTCTCCTTAAATTTTGTCTTCTTTTCCTAAGTTATTCTTCATGGGGTTTTTCCCATATTTTTGGTGCCAAATGTGTAAATTTGTCTACTGTATATATTTCAGATTGCTTAGTTATTTATGCTTTAGCTTATAGTCCAGTATTTGCATGATGTCATATTGTTATATTGGTGTACAACTATAGGAGGCTGAAACCTATTATTTGACTAAGTGTGTACTGATATATTTTTAACATGGTATTAGAGCTAGGGCTCTAAAGTTTAGTGGGAATATTTGGAACTTGGGACATGTTATCGCACGGTTTGTAGGAAAGGTTGGAAAACTTGAGTCAAGGCTTGAAACCGGCGTAACAGGAGCTTCCCCACCCACTGTCACCTCGATGGGGAGCTCTTTCTATTTAGGAGGGCAAGTC
>SNQJ01S0051094.1:19723-38849 GCA_010110895.2 Picea sitchensis
AAGAAAAGATGGGCCCTCAAGGGCCATGCTCAAGTCAATCTGCTCTCGTACTCCATGTCTAGGACCATGTGGGCCTCGAGACATGATCTCCTAGTTATCCCTAGATATCGGGGATAACAGGACAACAAGTGATTTGCTGGGATATTTTCTTGAAGAAGGGGAGAATAGGTTCTTTATCAGGTGGACAAAGATGACTTCCAACATCATGTTTGAAGATAGGTTGGAGGGGATCTCCAACTACCTGCAGTGGAAGGTTAGAATCACAAGTGTTCTCAAGGAGAACGAGTTATGGTTGTTTGTGAACACCGTTGTGCCAGTACCTGTATCAGATCCCATAGATTTGGATGCCCATGAAGTGAAACAATCCAAGACACAGAGAATCATCTTGGACGGGGTCAAAGAAAAACTTATTTCATACTTGGATAAGAAGAATACAAATAAAGAGATGTGGGATGCATTGAAGAGTTTGTATGAGGCAAAGAATGAGAATCAGATAATGGCTCTCTGGGACAAGCTCCATAGTGCTAGGATGGCCAAAGGAGAGGGTGTAGCCACCTACCTCACCCAGGTTGCATAGGTTAAGGACGCATTGAAAGATGTTGGAGAAGTTATTCCTGACTTAGAGTTGGTGCATATAGCCCTCAAAGGATTCACCAAGGAGTGGGAGGTTTTCATGAAGTGTGTGGTGGGGAGAGAGAATCTCCCTAACTAGAGCAGATTGTGGGATGACTTTACACAGGAGGAGATCTGGGAGGGGTCTCAGGAAAATGAATTGGATGGTACAAAAGACAAGAATGTTTCTCTTGTGGTAAATAGAAATGATAAGAAGAAGGACATGAGAAAGGTGAGATTCTTTGCATTTCACAAGAGTGGCCACTGCACTAGTCAGTTTTTGAACAAGAAGAAGAAGAAGTTGGAACCAGAGGTTTCAACATCAACAAAGATTGAAAAGTTTGCTAAGAGATATGAGAGGGAGTTTTCTCTCATCACTGGTCCCATGGGAATTGGGTGCCTAGCGTTTGAGGACATTAAGTTGTGGCTCGTGGACAATGGAGCTTCTTAACACATAATGGGGATGAGGTCAGTATTCCTTGGTCTTATAGAAATAGATTTGGACAACAATGTGAGTTGTGGAGCTGGCCCACAACTTACAATAAAGGGGGTTGAAAGAGTTAGATTCCAACTAGAGTCAAGATGTTTTCTGGAGGTTGCTGAGGTATTATATGTTCCAGAGTTGACTGTTAACTTGCTCTAAGTGGCAGCTTTGGATGAGAGTGGATTTGGAGTTGTATTTCTGGAGGTTGCTGAGGTATTATATGTTCCAGAGTTGACTGTTAACTTGCTCTAAGTGGCAGCTTTGGATGAGAGTGGATTTGGAGTTGTATTCTATGGTGGACATGTGTTTTTATATCCCATGGGAGAAATTGTTGACACAATAATGATTCTTGGTGTCGGGTATGAGGGGTTGTATAGGTTGTTGGTTCGACCTATGTTGGGGTCCACTAGTGGATTTCTAGATTCAGATTTTGTGTCAGGGAGTAGGAAGGTTGCATGAGAGAGAGAGAGTTGATATCGAGGACTCAATCCTCTTATGATACTCTTAGAGGACTCAAAAGGCACGAGTGGACACAGATGGATGCTTAGGAGAGTGTGTAGTCTCCTAGGAACATGTCTTCAGTTCGTGGAAAAATAGAGGTAGCAGTAGAGGCTTCCAGTGCAGTGGGAGAAGTGGATTACTATTCAGATGTAGCAAAGAATTCTAGTACAGGGGGACCAGCTATGGAAAATGATGAGTTGGAGACAAATTCTGGTGGTGGTACCAGAATTACCTCTCTCGCAAAGAGGGAGTGTTAGAATTGGTATCTCAGAGATACTTTTTCATTGGTAGCACCCAACATGCGGAAGTGACCGAGCACACTTTCTCCCTAGTGACTTTATAATGTGCTTTTATAAAGTGATTTTAGAAGGTTGGGCCTTTTAATTTTTAAATGTAAAAGTGACTTTATGATGTTATGGGTAACTTTAGTGACTTAAATGACCTCAACGAATGATTAAGTCGTGACTGTTGATCTCATGAGGGAAATATATAATATTGACCGTCAATCTCATTGAAATAACAAGGGTTAGGGAAGTTACATTTCAAAAGTACTTAAAGGCAACTCATGAGGGAGAGAGAGGGCACACCTTTTGAGGAGAGTTTGATTGAAGGTGAAGGGGCACACATCCCAATAAGGTTTCTTAGCTTGGAGGCAAAGAGTTTCAGTAGTGGAGGTTGCCACACATCCCTAGGAGAGGGAGTGACATGCACTTCAAGGTTTCTTCAACATTAAAGAGTATCGTACAACAAGGATGTCATACAACAAGATTTGTTGGTTTTGCAGCTACAACCATGCACAAAAATCGAGGCCGAGTTTATGCATGAATATCTAGGTGTTGGCTCATCTACTAACAAGTCCGTACAATTTGATATTGATTTGTACCTCTTCTGGGCATGGAAACCAATATTTATTTCTGTTGTTTTTTACTGTACAGTCCGTACAGGTTGTACTAGAAGTCTAGTTTTGATTTCAAACTATGTTGCTCAGGAAACAAATGCAGTTTTTTCTCAGATAGAGTGAATGTACAGGGTGTTAATGTTGAATGTTTACTGCTTTTGTACTCAAAATTTCCCTAAAGATGAATAAAGAAGTATTCTCCTTAAATTATGTCTTCTTTTCCTGAGTTATTCTTCATGGGGTTTTGTCCAGATTCTTGGTGCCAAATGTGTGAATTTGCATACCGTTTATGAGTATTCTACTATTGTACATATTTCAGATTGATTAGTTATTTATGATTCAGCTCATAGTCCAATATTTGCAAACTGTCATATTTCTATATTGGTGTACAACTATAGGAGGCTGAAACCTATTATTTGACTAAGCGTGGACTGATATATTTTTAACAATGTCACATATATAGGTTCATTCTTCATAATACCATGAGAAGAAGGAACTTGAATGCTCAAGGTTGATGCAACTCTATATATATATATATATATATAAAGTGCTAAAATAAAAATGCAAAGAAAATGAATGAAAGAAAGAAAAGACTAAGAAAAAAACAAAGGAAAGAAAAACATGAGCAATGCCCCCTCGCTATGAGGCCATCACCGCAAGACCTATGCAATGAATGCATATCCAAAACTATATTGAGTGAAAATCAAAAGCCAAAATATGTTGAATGAATAAAGAAAAAGGAAAATAGGGGTTCATAAAGACACAATGCGGAGGAAATGACAACTCGTTGCATAAGAACTTCCTCATTACAAAGGTGCTCATGTGGATAAATATCTTGCATAACCTCACATGACTATGCATGCCACTCATGGAGTTAAAACCCACTCCCTACCATCTATCATCACACATTCTCTTTGATGGGTTTCTTGGGAAATACTTCTCCTCCTAGGTATTGGCACATGCAATAGGGGAAAATGATAACCCTCCCACACTTAAACTTGGAAAATTGTATGAATCCTATGAGTTATTGTGAAGTTTAAAGATGATACTTAATGTGATATACCTAATTGCATTTACATTTGACATGACTCACTTCTTATGTTGTATTGAACTTGTGTACATGCCTTTGGATTGATGACTACATTGGGTCACTTGAGCCCCTCTTTGGATGATGTGCCTTTCATGGACATGACATGTATATAAGTATTGTTCCTTTGAATTAATATGATGAGGGTTTACTTTCACACTTGAGGGGTGATGTCCCACTTACTATTGAGATTTTCCCACTTCTTTTGGAGGGCATTGGGATTTTTTATGACATATCCCCCCTGTAGAGAGGATGTGGCACTTTTGGAGAGGATGTTCCACCTTTTGGATGCCGATTTGGAACCTTTTGATGAGACATTGCACCTTTTGGGATGTGATATGTCACTTGGATGGTGAAACGTTGCACTCTTTGGAGGGAACGTTTCACCTTTGAGCCTGTACACACCACTTTAAGCGAGCCATCCATTATTGGAGATAATACATGTCACACATGTGACCCTTATCATGCATTTATAGAGAATGACTTGGTATTAGAGAAATTTTACTTCACTCTAGGAGAATTCTTGGGGGTCTTGTTGACCTATTCACTCTTCTATCATGGATTTTGTTATGTATTAGGGATTTATCTCTAGGGTTTGTGAGAGATAAAGGAATTATTATATTTTCTTAGGGATTTTCTAGGAAAATATTGTTATTTTAATGAGAAGGGTGCTAGATCTCTCATATAAATGAGAAATGAACTTCTCATTTGAATCATTTCTACTTGTGGAGAACTACTACTACTTGTCTACTATTTATCTTCTCTAAAATCATTATGGATGGATAGTTAGAGTGATTTCTTGTGGAAGTGCTCTTGAGGATTGCTTTACAACCTTATGCATGCTCATTGCTATGGTTTTGAAGATTGAAATATTTCTCGAGTAAGTGATCTAACTTTTTCTTGTGGATTTTGTTTATGAATAATTATGAGTGTAATTGTGCTTCTCCAATGGTGGTTGTTCATCCTCTTCATATTTTTCTTGAAAAAATCCCTCTTTTCAAAGATCTTGGAAGATTACTAATGGAGTATCTTCCCTTGAATCGTATTGAAGTTTTGAAAGGTACTACGGGAATCTTCTATAATTTGTAGTGGAAAACCATATATATTACCCTAGATCTACTTACATCCCCTCAAGGAAGTCCTTAATTAACCTCATATGCCCGTAAAAAATGTAGTAGGCACTAGTTTTCTCCCTTTTAGTCAATAATAAACCTAAATTCAACCTTACTTTTTATGTTTTAGAGTAAAACTAGGGTTCTATAATAGCATACATACATTTCCCACCATAAAAGACCTAGATTTATTGGTATTTGTGCATGTACTTAACCTAAAAATCATCTTAATATCATAAAATGTATTGCTGATTTTTATTACAACCCTATTAGGGATAGATGTCTTGCATCTATTGGATATTATATGCATGATAAATTTCCGATTTTATAAGGGAAGAAAACCCTAAAATTATCCCTTTTTTTAGCCCTATTTTTTACTTGTTACAATCTATTTAGAGGGCCTAAATTGAATTTTCTTGTAACTTCTTCATTGCTGCAATTTTTATCTTTTATACAAGTTATATAACAACCAAATTAGTAATTTTCATATTTGTAGTGTTTGGGGATCATTTTGCATTGAATAATAACTTGATTAACCCCCTAAATTATCCTTAAAGCACATCAAATTGAACTCTAGAATTTACTTTGAATAAACACCTAATCCATTACTTGCTTGATATGTTTAGTTGGTGGTAAATTGGATAGCTACATAGGAGACCTTAGACTTGATTGTGTCTTTCTCTAGGAACCCTAGAGGCTACTAGGGAAGCCTCCCTTGTGTTTGATCCTTCCTTCAATAAAACAAGGGAAGTTGTTGCTCAGGTGACAATGGTAATACTTCTAATGTTCCACTCATTTTGTACCTTCTGAAAGATTTGCACTAGGGTGCAAGATTGTATGATAACACTACACACAACAACTTCTTATGCTAAAGAACAATTAAAATTTTCTAGATAAATTATTTCAGTTATTTTTCTTATGCAAATCATTGTTTCTATAGTTTTGTAATATTTATCATTACCTCTATGTGAAATGACACATACACAAGAAATTGTTGGATTAGCATATTATTCATTTCCATATAGATTGATTCCAAAGTACACATAAATAAACCTAGCCTATCTATCATTACATGTGTGAACAATCCAAAATTACATATATGGAGGAAAAATGTTGAATATAAAGTCTATTCTAGAGAGCTATTATCAATTTCTTGAATCTCATCTGCTTAAAACCATACCATATAGGAATATATAATGTAAACAAATTCATTCTTATATGCTTTAAAAGATTAATTGAAATAGGAATAATAATAGCAAAGAATACAAGGGTGCAAAGAACTAAGCTAATGAATAGAACCTTATTACAAGTATCCACATAAAGCAAAGAAATTATTTCAATATCTTTTTGTGCTTTACAAGTTGTAATATTGTAAGTAACACAATGATCAAGTTTACTCCATGTATCATAATTTTTATAAGAAAATTGAAATGGTAGATACATAGAGAGTATAAGACAAGGTGATTTACATATATATCAACTTGAAAGGACACATAAACGAGCCCAATCTATGTAACATTATGTCCATCAGGATTTTGAAGTGATAGATAGACATAGAACATAAAACTAATATTATGTGTGTACACATATGTGTTGGAGTTACTTCACACACACCTAGGATTTCTTTTTCCTAAGGTATTTTTTTATGTTTATTAGTCATTATCCAGTCTCCTATATTTTAGGAAGAATATTCCTCTAGGGAGAATATTCTCTTCAGTTCTCACTTTAGTTTGACTAGTTAAGTGGAGTCTATATGCTACATTGGTTTTGTCACCATGAAACATTGGGATCATCACTAGATAATGTGCATTATCCTTGGTATCATCTCTAGACTAGTGCATTACCCATGATTCCTTGATCTCCTCCTCACTTCACTTTGTTTCAGTCAGTTAACTGAAGACTGGTAGACTAGTTAACTCAACTAGGTGGCAGTTCACTCCTGTAACTGCCTGAGAGATTAGACTAGGTGGAAGTTTACTCCCGTAACTGCTAGTGTGTGTCCATATCACTCTAGACCACCACTATGGCGCATTGGATTCTTCTCCAGTGCACATTGGTTGAGTTATACATAGTATATCATGTGTAAATTATCCATTATTCATTATGGTTAATGAAAATTCTTCCATTCATTCTCTCTTGCTTCTTCCTTCTCAATTTCTCTCTGCAAATGTGTGTGGTATTTTCTAGCTAGATCTATTCTGTGTAGGTTCAACACATTTACATGGTATCAGAGCTGAAGGATTGCTAAGAAAAAGATACACCAAATTATTTTTGCAGGTACCAAAGATTGAAGACAGCGGAAAAATGGAATTCCCAAAAATTATTCATTCTTACACCTTACAATTACTTTGCATGGAAGGAGAGAATTATCATGCGTCTCCGAACCAGAGGATTGTATAGGTTAAACTTGAATACAGAGACAAAACCGACATCAATGGATGTATCTAAATCGAATGGATGAAGCATTTGAAACAATTTGCATTCTCATCTCTCCCGGTCTCCTTTTTCACATATCTTCCTGTAAAACCCCCAATGAAGCTTGGAACACCTTGGAATGGCTCTTTGGAAAATAGGATTAGATGAGAGGACACATTATTGAGGTGGAATTTCTCACATTGGATCCAAAAATATTCTGCAATCTCCAAGATTTCTTTACAAAATTTAAGGATTTACTGTCGCAACTCAAATCTTGCGGGGTTGATAAATCTAAGGAGGAGAAACAAACAGTTCTCACCATTCTCTCCAAACTTGGTCTTGAATTCTTTGTGTTCGTATCCACATTCCATTTAGTCAAATTCACCTCTGGAGCCACCTGGAAGATGCCTTCTCTTGAGGAATTTATCGAATCCCTCACACAAGAGAAAACCAAACTCATCAACATGGGAAAAATCAAAGGTCCAAAGGAGCATGCACTTACTGTGCAATATGGAAGCCATCAATATCAGAAATCTAAAGAAAGATACAAAAGGAAATCTCATGCAAATCCAAAGAAGGAAGGGTACTCAAAACCCTTCATTGATGCCTCCGGATCCAAAAGTGGAAAGGGAAGAAAAGGGGAGAAATGCACATACTTCCATAAAGGATTCCATCCATAATCCTCATGCATGCATAAAAAAATAGATCTAATGACTCAAATACTTCAGAAAAACAACCTTGGAGATCGCATCCCCGAGGGCGCCAAGAAGAAGAAGCCAACAGATCAGAATCCCAAGAAAGGCAATTCTAGCCATGCTTTGATTGTCATCAACTCCTCTCTCGATGCTTGGATCATAGATTCATGAGCATCACATCACATGGATGCCAAACAAGTAGTATATTCTTCATTGGATGCATGCAAAGGTCCTCCTATTCTGATGGGGGAAAACTCTCCAGTCGAGGTCGCTGGAAAAGGAAGGATTGAACTCACCAACAGAAGCTTCGAGAATGTGTTGCACGTTCCCAAATTTTTTGTCAATCTTCTGTTCGTGAATCAGATGATGAATTCCGACACCGGAAATAAATTCATATTCACACATAATTTAGTGAAAATCTATGACATTCAAACCAATTCCAAGGTTGCTACTGGTGAGGTAAATCATCAATATAGATTGTATACATTTTCTGAATTTATTGAACCAGATTCTGCTTTACTGCTTACCCATGCTGATGAAAGTAGTAGGATATGGCACAAAAGGTTCAGGAATTTAAATTTCAGATATATGCAACAACTTAGCAAGCAAATATTGGTTGATGGTCTACCAGACATCCATTTCTCCAAAGGATTCTATGAGGGATGTGTTCTTGGAAAACACCCTCAAGATAAATTCGACAAAGGAACGACTCAGAGAGCATCATCTCCTTTAGATCTGATCCATAGTGACCTCATGGGCCCTTTTCCACATCCATCAATCAACAAAGTGAGGTATGTTCTCATTTTTGTTGATGATTTCTCACGTTTCACATGGATTTACTTTTTTAGGCAAAAATCAGAGGTCTTTCAGCACCTCAAAGATTTCAAATCCCTAGTTGAGACACAATCAAGAAAGAAAATAAAAGTCCTCCGAACTGATAACGTGGGAGAGTATGCCAATAATGAGATCCATAATCTTTTTCATGAGGTAGGAATTCAGTTTCAGCACACAGTTCCCTATACTCCACAACAAAACGGATTTGCTAAGCGGTAAAAAGATCTCTAAAAGAGATGGCATCCTGCATGCTACATGCAAAGTCACTTCCACAGAGATTATGGGCTGAAGCACTTAAATGTGTTGCACGTTCCCAAAATTTTCTTCAATATTCTCTCCATGAATCAATTCTGACACCGGAAATAAATTCATATTTACACCTAATTCAATGGACATCTCTGACATTCAAACCAATTCCAGGGTTGCTACCAATGAGGTAAATCATCAATCTAGATTGTATACATTTTCTGAATTTATTGAACCAGATTCTGCTTTACTACTTACCCATGCTGATGAAAGCAGTAGGATATGGCACGAAAGGTTCAGGAATTTAAATTTCAGATATATGAAACAACTTAGAAAGAAAATATTGGTTGATGGTTTACTAGACATCCATTTCTCCAAAGGATTCTATGAGGGATGTGTTATTGGAAAACACCCTCAAGAGAAATTCGACAAAGGAAAGACTCAGAGAGCATCATCTCCTTTAGATCTGATCCATAGTGACCTCATGGGACCTTTTCCACATCCATCAATCAACAAAGTGAGGTATGTTCTCATTTTCGTTGATGATTTCTCACGTTTCACATGGATTTACTTTTTTCAGGCAAAAATCAGAGGTCTTTCAACACCTCAAAGATTTCAAATCCTTGGTTGAGACACAGTCAGGAAAGAAAATTAAAGTCCTCTGGACTGATAACGTGGGATTCAGTTGCAACACACAGTTCCCTATAATCCGCAACAAAATGGAGTTGTTGAGCGGAAAAAATGATCTCTAAAAGAGATGGCATCTTGCATGCTACATGCAAAGTCACTTCCACAAAGATTATGGGCCGAAGCACTTAATTTTGCAACCTACATCCAAAACAGATCTCCCCATAGATCTTTCAAGGACAGGCCCTCATACGAGGCTTGGAGTGGCCTCAAACCGGAAGTGACCCACTTTCATATTTTCGGTTCACGTGCATGGGCCCAGATTCCCTCTGAAAAGAGGAAGGAACTTGATCCACAGAGCATAGAGTGTATCTTTGTTGGATACCCTGATGGTGTGAAGGGATACAAACTTATTGATCTTTCCTCAGACCGACTCATCATTGAACGAAGTTTCCAATTCGAGGAAAGTGGGTCGCATGTACCTCAGCAGTCGCATGCAGACACCTTCATTCTTCCACCTGTTCGAGATGATAAGCATGCACATGCCGACTCTTCTTCAGACGAGATTTATGATTCAGAGGATTTAGATGATCCAGATACAAATTTAGTACAGTCAAATGCAGATTTAGTGCATCCAAATGTATATTCAGAGCCAGATCAGAGGCCCAAGTGGGCCCAGACTACTCTTTAGGATGCAGGGGATCTTGTTGGTGATCTAGCCGATACTAGGAGGACTTGATCTGATTTCAAGGAGCCTCCTATTGCACTCACTGCCACTGAACCATTTCCCTCCAGGCATCTTTTCTTGGTTCAGTCTTCAAATCCACAGTCTTATGGCGAGGCTGCTGGAAAACCCTTTTGGAAATCCGCTATGTAGGAGGAGTACAAATCCCTCCTCGAGAACCAGACTTGGGATCCGGTTCCCATTAATTTTGGAAGAAAACTTGTTAGGTGAAGATGGGTCTATAGGACCAAGAGCGTAGCAGATGGACAGATTAGAAGATACAAATCCAAACTAGTTGCCAAAGGCTTTCAGTAGGTGCATGGCATTGACTATGATGAGACATTCGCTCAAATAGCGAAGATGGATTCCATATGTTTGGCACTTTCCATTGTGGCAGTCAAGGGATGGGAATTCCAGCAGATGGATGTGAAGAATGCATTTCTTCACGGTGATCTCTCTGAGGAGATCTATATGGAGCAACCCCATGGATTTATTCAGGATTCCTCTTTGGTCTGTCGACTAAAGAAATCTCTTTATGGCCTCAAGAAGTATCCGAGGGCATGGTATGCCAAGATGGACTTCAACCTGTTGTCACAGAACTTTGTACATTTTAAATCATATCTGAATGTCTATATGCTCAGGATGGTTGATTCACTTCTACTCTTAGTTTTGTATGTTGATGATTTGTTGATCACTGTGTTATCACATAAAGTTGCCATAGGTCATATGCAGTTATTGTTGAGACCTTGCCATAGGTCATGTGCAGTTATTGTTGAGACCTAGGTCTGCAACTCTATCGAGTCTCTCTCTCTCTTTTCATGCCTTCCTATAAATGTTATCTTATGGTTGATAAAGTAAGGCCAGTCAAGTATGTTGTTTGCATAGGAAAAGCTATGAGCAGAATGCAGCGTTCAGAGCAATCCTTTTCGGGTTCGAAATACTAACAGGCGAACGGATTCAATTTTCAGCTATAAGATCTGAGCGAGAGAAAGACCAACCGTCATGTCAACAAGATTAAGTCACGACCGTCATATATCATCGGAGAGAAATCAAGGGTGGGGAGTCATTGCAGGGATTGGGATGCAAATTAAAGTTTCTGCAAGTTGTGAGCCCGTAATCGCTCGTGGACATTGATCTTTCAGCAGGGGACACATGTTAGGCAATCTCGTACTCTAAGAGAAATAAAGAAAAAATTGAGTGAGTAAAGGACTCCCGAAGGCCCGAAGCCCAAACTCCCGAAGTAATTGTGAGTCGTTGATCTTCACAGCAGGAAGCATGGTCCATCCAAGAGCGACGCGTGGAAAAAAAAGGAGGGCTTTCCCATATCACAGATCACAACCAGATCGAGGACCACGCTTCATTGCAGGGATGGAACATGCTTGAACGCTAAAAATTTTGAGCGGTCTCGTCATTTGGTGTGACAACCAGTGCACTCTAAAGTTCTACAGAGATCCAGTTCATAGGCAGCGGACGAAGCACATCGAGATCCACATGCACTACATCCGGGACTTAGTACACGAGGGGATCATCGAGCTACATTTCTATCCTTCAATAGAACAAACGACAAACATCTTCACCAAGACCTTCACTGAGCAGAAGTTCCATTCTCTGCGAAGTCATCTTGGAGTGAAGGACAGAGTTGCCTAACAATTATCAGTTCTTATTTTTACATACATTTTACCTTGAGGGGGGGTTTTCCCATGAGATTTTCCCTCTTTCCTCACTTTATTTCAATGTATATTTTGTATTTGGGTACCTAACATGGCCTCGTTGCCAGTACCCATTCTTTATTTTCACCATAGTGATCTTCAGGGGGGGTGTTGGAGTTACTTCACACACACCTAGAATTTATTTTTCCTAAGGTTTTTTTCTATTAGTCATTAACTAGTCTCCTATATTTTAGGAAGAATATTCCTCTAAGGAAAATATTCTCTTCAGTTCTCACTTTAGTTTGACTAGTTGAGTGGAGTCTAGATGCTACATTGGTTTTGTCACTATGCAACATTGGGATCATCACCATCTAATGTGCATTAGCCTTGGTATCATCACCAGACTAGCGCATTACCCATGATTTCCTGATCTCATCCTCACGTCACTCTGTTTCAGTCAGTTAAATGAAGACTAGTAGACTAGTTAACTCAGCTAGGTGGCAGTTCACTCCCCTAACTGCCCGAGAGACTAGACTAGGTGGATGTTTACTCCCGTAATTGTTGGTGTGTGTCCAGATCACTCTAGACCACTACTATAGCGCATTGGATTCTCCTCCAGTGCGCATTGGTTGAGTTATACAGAGTATATTATGTGTAAATTATTCATTATTCATTACAGTTAATGAGAATTCTTCCATTCTTTCTCTCTTGCTTCTTCTTTCTCAATTTATCTCTGCAAACATGTGTGGTATTTTCTAGATAGATCTATTTTGTGTAGGTTCAACACATTTACAATCTAATCCAAAACAAAAATAGATGAAGAGAAAGTTATAGACAAAAATGTATATGTTGGTTGGTGTGCTGGAGTAACAATATTGCAATTATGATATATATTCTTAATATCAATGAAGCATAGAATGTCGATGTTGAACAATAGTTGCAAAATCCCTAGTTGTACAATGTTTCTAAAACACACACACACACACACACACACACACTGACATTGTGCAGGAAGAGATTGTTAAAGTTTAGAGAAAAAAATGGAAAACAACAATTTGTAATCTAGTATTTTAAAAGCAACATTATTTTGTTTTCTCTTTTCCATGATGGTTGTAGGATCTTATGTGTATAAAAAGTGAAGCTATAGCTAGTGTATGCTAGTTGCACAATGGCCAAAATATTTTTCTTTTTTCTTGATTGTCTTGATGCCTAATGAAAAAACAAAGACATGTAGATTGTTAGTTATTTATTTAGCATAAATAGGAAGAAAAGAACAAATATCAAGCAAATATTGACTAGAGTGAAATTTTGTAATCGAACAAACGTATAGTGAAACCTACATAGTATGGAATTTTGACATAGATTTGATTGTAAATAATAACATCAATGTGCATTTATCGATGTGAATATAAATCAATAGACATAATGCATGAGGGAATTGTATGAGTTAAAAACAACATAATGTATATATGGATGTAATGTAAAAGGAGGATGGCTTGATATGTAGTGAAAATTGGACCTTGGTATTGTTATCACATAGATTTTAGCTTGGGAAAATCCCAATCCAAGTCATAAAGGTGAGACAACTATGGGAGTACCTACCCATTGTCACCTTAGATAGACATTCCTCTCATTTTAGTGATGATGCAATCGCCACAAGGGGGGAATCCCGGTGACCATAGGGGGATTGAGACGAAAAGTGAGATGATGATGAATAAGCACCCCTATAGGTCAACTTGGAGATGAAGAAAGGATTGAAGATGAGTCTTGTCAGAGGCCAAATGGTTGCTAAGTGTTGAATACCTACAAAACAACATTAACCTTTCCTGGAACAAGACAAATGATGATAAACCAAGACTTTAATCAAAGGGGATCAAGGAAGAATTTTTTATGTCCCGAATTGAAGCAATAAATAAACAATAAATGAAGTTAATAGCTGCAAAACTAGCCACCAAAATCGAGTACAAGATGATGGAAACAAAAATAACAATGATTAGTTAAACTTCCAATTAATAAAACAAGACTTTGGTGATGTTTGGAGGTTTGTTATATGATGTTATCAACAAGTTTCTATGACATCCAAATGTTTGTAGCAAACAATTGCTACAACATCAACTTCTAGCCACCAAAATCAACAAACAATCCACACAAAAGATAGCCAATAACAAGTAGATTTAATATGGCAACTTATAAGAAATTAACAGTGGTAGAATGGTGAGAAATGAATGAAGAAATGTGATTTTGCAGCAGCCCTAATGGTTGTATCATTAATTTGTAACAGAAAAGATAATTACTTGGCTAAAGAAAAATCCCTTAGGGTACAAGAAAACTTATAGCATATAGAATCAATTCCAACTTAGACAATAGCAATATCTCAACAATTCACATATACCAATGCAATGATTTTATATCTCCAATGCAAATTAGACTAGTGCTTAATCAATTGGGAAAGGGGGTCTCTTGTGTAAAATATAGGTGTATTACTTCTCTAGGGGTGTAAGCCTTTTCAGTCCCTAGAACAAACAAACCTAGCAAGGTAAATCTACAAGGGTGTATTCCCTTTTACTCCTAGTAGCAACCTTTGCAAAGTAACTTATTCAATGATAACAAAGTAGAATTGATGGAGGGTCTATTCTCTTATACTCCTCCAAGGGTTTAAACTAATTAAAGCTTGAAACAAAAAGAAACAATACAATAAATGCATAAATTCGTTGCCAAATCCAAGACTAGCATGAAGAAACCCTTCTTTATCAAGAATACTCCACCAAAAATACCAAGAACAAGAATCCAAGAGATAGCGCTTTACTTTTATTCACCAATAGACAAGTTGTAACATCCAAAAGAGAGATTCAAGAGAGAGATAGAGCAAAATGCCCAAATAAGGAGAAAATTTCAGCCATGTAATATGTAATTCTCAAGTGATTTATGATGAAAATGAAAAATGACAAGACCTTTATTTATATAAGGTCTTGTAAAACCAATTTGTCCACTTATAAAAATTCAATAAAAAATTGGGGAGGCTGACCTCCTCTATTTTCCCTTTTACATATTAAAATTAAAATTGCATAAAGAAAATTCCCTTTTAAGGGTGACATCAAGCCCTAAAGGGTGATGTTATGACTTCAAGAGGGACGACTTGACCTTTGATGAAGAACGTTGGACATCCAAAGGTTATATTCCCTGCTACTAAGTGTCATAATGCATGTCAAGTGTCTCTCTCTCTATCAAATCATGTCACATCACCATCAACCATGCGAGCCCCATCAAAAACCCTAAGCCCATGTAACATCTAGGGCCTAGAATATGACATATTAGGCCTCCAAAGACCAATGTTTGGGTGCAAGGGGATGGAATGTGATCACCTCATGGTCTCTATGTGCCTCCAAAGGAAATTTTCCTTCTCTCATGTGTCCAATGAGAGGGGGCGCATCATCCAACCTATGGGATTCATGCCCCAATGAAGGTCCAAGTGACCTTGAGCCTCCATGAAAAGATATTCACCTGGAAAAGCCCTGTAAAGACAAACAAGTTCTCCCTCCAAGGGTCCACAAGTCTCAAGTATCATACCAAGTAATCCATATCTAGTAAAAGAACCACCCAAACATGTGCATCAAATCCTCCCCTTTTCAAAATAAACAACCTTATACAACTTGCCAAATTAAGTATGGGAGGGTTGTCATGGTGACCTATTGGGTAGATCATTCCCCAAGTCAAGGAGTGTTTCCCAAGAAGATCCTTTCTAAGTCATGTAAGAGAGTGTGAAGTGGATGGGGGTGTAACTTTTGGGCATGGGGTTTCTTAACATACAAGGGCTCATATTGTCTCATTTATGGGCGCCTTTGTTGAGGGTGTGCTTGCTTTTGAGTTACCAACTATTTGCGTGCCACCTTTTTCCAAACCCCTTTTTTCCATCTTTCCAATCCCTACTTTCATTTGTAATTTGCAAATTTGAGGGTCCCCCTTTAAGGGTTTCCAAGCTTTAACATTGCTTTTTGGGACTGGGGCGAGCACCGAGTAAGTAGAGCTCAAGTTAGATCGACTTTTAATGGTCCTTATTTGTTGTGTTCATTTACTTTTCGGCATTAGTTTCTTATTCTTTTATAGAAGCTACAATATACCTCCAGGACGTCAACCCCTCTTCCCATGAAATAAGGTACAAGCCCTTCTTGGGTCAATATGCCCAAAAACCCAAAAGATGAGGAAACAAAAGGAAATGAGTGTGGAAAATGATAGATATGGACGAGAGTGGTACGATGACCCATCAAGGAGACTCCCTGGTAGCAACCCTTTTCTCAAGGGTAACCTACTTACTAGAGAACACATCAACCACCAGGTGAAATGAGGCAAAAGACATAATTTTCAAGCAAACATTTTCAAAATCAAGAAAGGACCCTTTGTAACATGTTCAAATGTTTCAAATATTAAAATGACACTTACCACAACACCATATTTTTTACCTCATGAAACATGACTCATTGTCCTCTATGGGCCAAGATGGTGTGGGGGATGCTACTGCCATCGATCAAATGGTGATGTGTGGTCACTGAATGGGCTCTTCATGCTCATCTTCCTCTCAGTATTCCATGTTTGCAACCTGCAGGTCTTAAGACATCATCTCCTTAGTTATCCCTAGGAATGTGGGGATAACATTTGGCTCCTACTTGGGGACATGTACTCATTGTGAAGTGCACGAGAACCTCAACATATTCTGGTAAGACCTGTGCCTACACACACTGAAAGAAACAAAACGTTGGATATTGAGTGTGGCACACTCACCCTTTGTTCATATAATCAAAATTTCAACTAACATTAAAAATAAAATTTTGCATTTTTTCAAAAAATTATAAACTAACATGTGATATGATCATAACAAGTATGTAGTTGTGAAAGTAGAGAAAAATGAGATATGTCATGAAACTAAGCTATCATGAGCATACAAATGAAAAATGCAAGGGAAATCAAATGACCTACGTACTTACCTGGGGCCGAGGGCCATGTGGAGATTAGGTTTTGTGGATGTTAGGTGAAATAGTACTGTTGTAACTTGAGATGGTTTCCGACTATTTAGAAACCATGCCAAGACATCTTTAAACCTACTTTAGGCTACAAGCTAGCTCTTGGACCAGGGAGGGTTCTCTCATGTGATTTAAGAACACTAGTTGCCCACTGTCACTAAGCAACAGTTCTAACAATTAAGCACATGGTTCCATATTTGAAAGATAAAGAATGATTAGACAAGCAAGGTTTAAGATAAAATGGTAGGTGACTGGAATTAAGAAATTGTAATCCTATCATACCAAAGGCCTAATCCATTGGCCATTGTATCATTTGATGGTGCACAAAAGATAATAACGAAAGGTAGAGGAAATAAGAAGACAATTAAATCTCAAACAATACAGAGGGGAAAAACAATCTCTACAAATCTAAGATGAAGAAATGATGGTTTGTTGGGCATCTCGAACGATGAATCTAGCAAAATATTAAGTGTATGGGCTTGGCATAAATTATGAATCCAACATTGATACAGTTAGATTAAATAATTTGCAAGCATATGTATATGTTTCTATTGAATATGACTACTTCATAAAATCAATATAACATATATGACAAAAGTGGTGGTCATACCAAATTCCTATCTTGAAATTATTAATTTGCAAGCATATGTATATGTTTCTATTGAATATGACTACTTCATAAAATCAATATAACATATATGACAAAAGTGGTGGTCATACCAAATTCCTATCTTGAAATTATATCAATAACATTGCAAATTTTGAAAAAAAAAGAACAGTTATGAGAAATTGAGAAGCTTGGCTCTACTTAAAATGATCAATGAATTCAATACATTATTCTTCGATATCTAGAATTACAATTGCCCTACAAGGTTCATAAAAAAAACAGCCTACTGCTCCCGAAAAATTCCAAGCTTACCAAACCTCTAATTCCTCCTCCTTTCATTGGAGCTCTTCTTCTTCTTTCATAGCCCCTTGAGTTTGGTTTTCTTCTCCTTAATCATTTACTTCAAATCCTCAATCCAATTTTTTAAGCTTCAAATCTTCTCTTCAATCCAAACCATAAAATATTTTAGAACAAAAATGATCTCTTTAAATTTAATAAACTCAAAATCTAAATTAAACTAAATTCTAGTAATTAAAATTAAAATAAAACTAAATTAAAAATCAAAGAAATAAATCTAAAATAAAATTTATAATCTAAAACTAATATAAGAAAATAGTAAAATTACTAAAACTAAACTAAATAAAATTTAAACTAAAATAACTAAGATCAAATCTAATCAAAATAATTAATAATACAATCTAAACTACCCACTAAAAAGTAACATTATATAAAAATAAAGTTGAACTAAAAACTGTGAAACAAATCCAATACTAATTTTGTGCTTTTTGTTTCTAAATTCCATTGGTCTTTCTTTTACTGGTAATTTAAATTGATTGTTTCATCTTGTAATAATTTATTCATAATTTATTCAGCCAGGAGATAGAGATAGAGATAGTGGAGAAATTGGAACAGCTCATCATCAAGTTGAACAAAAAAAGAGTTGAAACGCAGAAGTCAGTGTCTGAGGGGTCTGTCCTATAGGCTAACCTTTTACACATTGATGAATCAGTGTGAAAATATCCCGGTGACAAAGTGGCCTAGTGAAATTGAGATAGGAGTAGGTTAACCGAGCAAACAAACCCGTTTTTTAAGTAAAAAAATGGACCTGAAACTGGGCATATTTTCACAAGTAATCTGGGTCTTGCATAGATCAAAATTCCATGCATTTCAGAACCTTATTCTAAAGGTTTTGCCTCATTTTAAACCAATTCAAATACTCAGAAAATCCATCAAAATTCTGAATTGACCGAAAATTTAAAAACCAACTACAGAAGGACCTTCCAGACAAATAGCTATGGAGAAAAGATTGGTTTTGCCTCATTTTAAACCAATTCAAATACTCAGAAAATCCATCAAAATTCTGAATTGACCGAAAATTTAAAAACCAACTACAGAAGGACCTTCCAGACAAATAGCTATGGAGAAAAGATTGCTCCGAGTTAGCCCACAATATCTTTCATCGCAGTCTAGTAATATGGCAGCGATCTGGTGAACTTTCTATACTTACGTGGCTCTCCTTCGGGGATGATGAGAATCGTGGCATCAAACCTTAAGTGACCCACGATTTCATCCTTTTTCTTTGTAGCAATTTCCTGTGCATGGACATTTGGTAATGCTCTT
>SNQJ01S0051094.1:38899-55841 GCA_010110895.2 Picea sitchensis
CTTCTCATTTGAATCATTTCTACTTGTGGAGAACTACTACTACTTGTCTACTATTTATCTTCTCTAAAATCATTATGGATGGATAGTTAGAGCGATTTCTTGTGGACGTGCTCTTGAGGATTGATTTACAACCTTATGCATGCTCATTGCTATGGTTTTGAAGATTGAAATATTTCTAAGTGGTGGTTGTTCATCCTCTTCATATTTTTCTTGAAAAAATCCCTCTTTTCAAAGATCTTGGAAGATTAATAATGGAGTATCTTCCCTTGAATCATCTTGAAGTTTTGAAAGGTACTACGAGAATCTTCTATAATTTGTAGTGGAAAACCATATATAATACCCTAGATCTACTTACATCCCCTCAAGGAAGTCCTTAATTAACCTCATATGCCCGTAAAAAATGTAGTAGGCACTAGTATTCTCCCTTTTAGTCAATAATAAACCTAAATTCAACCTTACTTTTTATGTTTTAGGGTAAAACTAGGGTTTTATAATAGCATACATACATTTCCCACCACAAAAGACCTAGATTTATTAGTATTTGTGCATGTACTTCACCTAAAAATCATCTTAATATCATAAAATGTATTGCTGATTTTTATTACAACCCTATTAGGGATAGATGTCTTGCATCTATTGGATATTATATGCATGATAAATTTCAGATTTTATAAGTGAAGAAAACCCTAAAATTATCCATTTTTTTAGCCCTATTTTTTACTTGTTACAATCTATTTAGAGGGCCTAAATTGAATTTTGTTATAATTTCTTCATTGCTGCAATTTTTATCTTTTATACAAGTTATATAACAACCAAATTAGTAATTTTCACATTTGTAGTGTTTGGGGATCATTTTGCATTGAATAATAACTTGATTAACCCCCTAAATTATCCTTAAAGCACATCAAATTGAACTCTAGAATTTACTTTGAATAAACACCTAATCCATTACTTGCTTGATATGTTTAGTTGGTGGTAAATTGGATAGCTACATAGGAGACCTTAGACTTGATTGTGTCTTTCTCTAGGAACCCTAGAGGCTACTAGGGAAGCCTCCCTTGTGTTTGATCCTTCCTTCAATATAACGAGGGAATTTGTTGCTCAGGTGACAATGGTAATACTTCTAATGTTCCACTCATTTTGTACCTTCTGAAAGATTTGCACTAGGGTGCAAGATTGTATGATAACACTACACATAACAACTTCTTATGCTAAAGAACAATTAAAATTTTCTAGATAAATTATTTCGGTTATTTTTCTTATGCAAATCATTGTTTCTATAGTTTTGTAATATTTATCATTACCTCTATGTGAAATGACACATACACAAGAAAATTGTTGGATTAGCATATTATTCATTTCCATATAGATTGATTCCAAAGTACACATAAATAAACCTAGCTTATCTATCATTACCTGTGTGAACAGTCCAAAATTACATATATGGAAGAAAACTGTTGAATATAAAGTCTATTCTAGAGAGCTATTATCAATTTCTTGAATCTCATCTGCTTAAAACCATACCATATAGGAATATATAATGTAAAAAAATTCATTCTTATATGATTTAAAAGCTTAATTGAACTAGGAATAATAATAACAAAGAATACAAGGGTGCAAAGAACTAAGCTAATGAATAGAACCTTATTACAAGTATCCACATAAAGCAAAGAAATTAATTCAATATATTTTTGTGCTTTACAAGTTGTAATATTGTAAGTAACACAATGATCAAGTTTACTCCATGTATCATAATTTTTATGAGAAAATTGAAATGGTAGATACATAGAGAGTATAAGACAAGGTGATTTACATATATATCAACTTGAAAGGACACATAAACGAGCCCAATCTATGTAACATTATGTCCATGAGGATTTTGAAGTGACAGCTAGACATAGAGAATAAAACTAATATTATTTGTGTACACATATGTGTTGGAGTTACTTCACACACACCTAAGATTTATTTTTCCTGAGGTATTTTTTATGTTTATTAGTCATTATCCAGTCTCCTATATTTTAGGAAGAATATTCCTCTAGGGAGAATATTCTCTTCAGTTCTCACTTCAGTTTGACTAGTTAAGTGGAGTCTAGATGCTACATTGGTTTTGTCACCATGAAACATTGGGATCATCACCAGCTAATGTGCATTAGCCTTGGTATCATCTCTAGACTAGTGCATTACCCGTGATTCCCTGATCTCCTCCTCACTTCACTCTATTTCAGTCAGTTAACTGAAGACTGGTAGACTAGTTAACTCAACTAGGTGGCAATTCACTCCTGTAACTACCTGAGAGATTAGACTAGGTGGAAGTTTACTTCCGTAACTGTTGGTGTGTGTCCATATCACTCTAGACCACCACTATGGCACATTGGATTCTTCTCCAGTGCACATTGGTTGAGTTATACAGAGTATATCATGTGTAAATTATCCATTATTCATTATGGTTAATGAGAATTCTTCCATTCGTTCTCTCTTGTTTCTTCTTTCTCAATTTCTCTTTGCAAATGTGTGTGGTATTTTATAGATAGATCTATTATGTGTACGTTCAAAACATTTACATGGTATCAGAGTTGAAGGACTGCTAAGAAAAAGATACACCAAATTATTTTTGCAGGTACCAAAGATTGAAGACAACGGAAAAATGGAATTCTCAAAAGAATTCATTCTTACACCTTACAATTACTTTGCATGGAAGGAGAGAATTATCATGCGTCTCCGAACTAGAGGAATGTATAGGTTAACCTTGAATACAGAGACAAAACCGACATCAGCCATAGAAAAATCCAAGTATCTAAATCGAATGGATGAAGCATTTGAAACAATTTGCATTCTCATCTCTCCCGATCTCCTTTTTCACATATCTTCTTATAAAACCCCCAATGAAGCCTGGAAAACCTTGGAATGGATCTTTGGAAAGTAGGATTAGATGAGATGACACATTCTTGAGGTGGAATTTCTCACATTGGATCCAAAAACTTTGACAATCTCCAAGATTTCTTTACAAAATTTAAGGATTTATTGTTGTAACTCAAATCTTGCGGGGTTGATAAATCTAAGGAGGAGAAACAAATGGTTCTCACCATTCTCTCCAAACTTGGTCTTGAATTATTTGTGTTCATATCCACATTCCATTAAGTCAAATTCGCCTCTCGAGCCACTTGGAAGATGCCTTCTCTTGAGGAATTTATCGAATCCCTAACACAAGAGAAAACCAAACTCATCAACATGGGAAAAATCAAAGGCCCAAAGGAGCATGCACTTACTGTGAAAGATGGAAGCCATCAATATTAGAAATCTAAATAAAAATACAAAAGGAAATCTCATGCAAATCTGAAGAAGGAAGGGTACTCAAAACCTTCATTGATGCCTTCAGATCCAAAAGTGGAAAGGGAAGAAAAGGGGAGAAATGCACATACTTCCATAAAGGATTCCATCCAGAATCCGCATGCATGCATAAAAAGATAAATCTAATGAATCAAATACTTCAGAAAAACAACCTTGGATATCGCATCCCCGAGGGTGCCAAGAAGAAGAAGCCAGAAGATCAGAATCCCAAGAAAGGCAATTCTAGCCATGCCTTGATTGCCATCAACTCCTCTCCTGATGCTTGGATCATAGATTCATGAGCATCACATCACATGGATGCCAAAAAAGTAGTATATTCTTCATTGGATGCATCCAAAGGTCCTCCTATTCCGATGGGGGAAAACTCTCAAGTTGAGGTCGCTGGAAAAGAAAGGATTGAACTCACCAACAAAAGCTTCGAGAATGTGTTGCATGTTCCCAAACTTTTCGTCTATCTTCTCCACATGAATCAGATGATGAATTCTGACACCGGAAATAAATTTATATTCACACATAATTCAATGGACATATATGACATTCAAACCAATTCCAAGGTTGCTACCGGTGAGGTATGTCATCAATCTAGATTGTATACATTTTCTGAATTTATTGAACCAGATTCTGCTTTACTGCTTACCCATGCTAATGAAAACAGTAGGATATGACACAAAAGGTTTGGGAATTTAAATTTCAGATATATGCAACAACTTAGCAAGCAAATATTAGTTTATGGTCTACCAGACATCCATTTCTCCAAAGGATTCTATGAGGGATGTGTTCTTGGAAAACACCCTCAAGATAAATTCGACAAAGGAAAGACTCAGAGAGCATCATGTCCTTTAGATTTGATCCATAGTGACCTCATTGGCCCTTTTCCACATCCATAAATCAACAAAGTGAGGTATGTTCTCATTTTTGTTGGCGATTTCTCATGTTTCACATGGATTTACTTTTTTAGGCAAAAATCAGAGGTCTTTCAGCACCTCAAAGATTTCAAATCCCCGGTTGAGACACAGTCAGGAAAGAAAATAAAAGTCCTCCGAACTGATAATGTGGGAGAGTATGTCAATAATGAGATCCATAATATTTTTCATAAGGTAGGAATTCAGTTGCAACACACAGTTCTCTATACTCCGCAGCAAAACGGATTTGCTGAGAGGAAAACCAGATCTCTAAAAGAGATGGCATCCTGCATGCTACATGCAAAGTCACTTCCACAGAGATTATGGGCCGAAGCACTTAAATGTGTTGCATGTTCCCAAAATTTTCGTCAATATCCTCTCCGTGAATCAGATGACGAATTCTGACACCGGAAATAAATTCATATTCACACCTAATTCAGTGGACATCTATGACATTCAAACCAATTCCAGGGTTGCTACTGGTGAGGTAAATCATCAATCTAGATTGTATATATTTTCTGAATTTATTGAACTAGATTTTGCTTTACCACTTACCCATGCTGATGAAAGCAGTAGGATATGGCACGAAAGGTTAGGGAATTTAAATTTCAGATATATGAAACAACTTAGCAAGAAAATATTGGTTGATGGTTTACCAGACATCCATTTCTCCAAAGGATTCTATGAGGGATGTGTCATTGGAAAACACCCTCAAGAGAAATTCAATAAAGGAAAGACTTAGAGAGCATCATCTCCTTTAGATCTGATCCATAGTGACCTAATAGGCCCTTTTACACATCCATCAATCAACAAAGCAAGGTATGTTCTCATTTTTGTTGATGATTTCTCACGTTTCACATGGATTTAATTTTTCAAGCAAAAATCAGAGGTCTTTCAGCACCTCAAAGATTTCAAATCCCTGGTTGAGACACAGTCAGGAAAGAAAATCAAAGTCCTCCGGACTGATAACGTGGGAGAGTATGTCAATAATGAGATCTATAATATTTTTCATGAGGTAGGGATTCAGTTGCAACACACAGTTCCCTATACTCCGCAACAAAATGGAGTTGCTGAGAGGAAAAATTGATCTCTAAAAGAGATGGTATCCTGCATGCTACATGCAAAGTCACTTCCACAAAGATTATGGGACAAAGCACTTAATTGTGCAACCTACATCCAAAATAGATCTCCCCATAGATATTTCAAGGATAGGCCCCCCTACGAGGCTTGGAGTGGCCTCAAACCGGAAGTGACCCACTTTTGTATTTTCGGTTCATGTGCATGGGCCCAGATTCCCTCTGAAAAGAGGAAGGAACTTGATCCACAGAGCATAGAGTGTATCTTTGTTGGATACCTCGATCGTGTGAAGGGATATAAACTTATTGATCTTTCCTTATACTGACTCATCATTGAAAGAAGTTTCCAATTCGAGGAAAGTGGGTCGCATGTACCTTAGCAGTCTCATGCAAAGACCTTCATTCTTCCACCTGTCCGAGATGATGAGCATGCACATGCCGACTCTTCTTTGGACGATATTTCATATTCAGAGGATTAAGATGATCCAGATACAAATTCAATACAGTCAGATGCATATTTAGTGCATCTAGATGTATATTCAGAGCCAGAGCAAAGGCCCAAGTGGGCCCAGACTACTATTTAGGATGCAGGGGATCTTGTTGGTGATCCAACCGATACTAGGAGGACTCGATCTAATTTCTAGGAGGACTCAATCTGATTTCAAGGAGCCTCCTATTGCACTCACTGCCACTAAACCATTTCCCTCCAGGCATATTTTCTTGGTTAAGTCTTCAAATCCATAGTCTTATGGCGAGGCTACTAGAAATCCATTTTGGGAATCCGCCATGTAGGAGGAGTACAACTCCCTCCTCGAGAACCAGACTTGGGATCTGGTTCCCATTCCTTTTGGAAGAAAAATTGTCAGGTGAAGATGGGTCTATAGGACCAAGAGCATAGCAGATGGACAGATTAGCAGATACAAAGCCAAACTAGTTGCCAAAGGCTTTCAGTAGGTGCATGGCATTGACTATGATGAGACATTCTCTCAAATAGCGAAGATGGATTCCATATGTTTGGCACTTTCCATTGTGGCAGCCAAGGGATGGGAATTCCATCAGATGGACGTGAAGAATGAATTTCTTCACGGTGATCTCTCTGAGGAGATCTATATGGAGCAACCCTAGGGTTTTATACAGGATTCCTCTTTGGTCTGTCGACTGGAGAAATCTCTTTATGGCCTCAAGAAGGATCTGAGGGAATGGTATGCCAAGATGGACTTCTACTTGTTGTCACATAACTTTGTACATTTAAAATCATATCCGAATGTCTATATGCTCAGGATGGTTGATTCACTTCTACTCTTAGTTTTGTATGTTGATGATTTGTTGATCACCGTGTTATCCCATAAAGTTGTCATAGTTCATATGAAGTTATCGTTGAGACCTTTCCATAGGTCATGTGAAGTTATTGTTGAGACCTAGGTCTACAACTCTGTCGAGTCTCTCTCTCTTTTTTCATGCCTTCCTATAAATTTTTATCTTCTGATTGATAAAGTAAGGTCGGTCAAGTATGTTGTTTGCATAGGAAAATCTATGAGCAGAATGCAGCATTCAGAGCAGTCCTTTTTGGGTTCGAAATACTGATAGGCGAAGGGATTCAATTTCCAGCTGTAAGATCTGAGCGAGAGAAAGACCAACTGTCAGATCAACAAGATTAAGTCACGACTGTTAGATCTCATCGGAGAGAAATCAATGGTGGGGAGTCATTGCGGGGATCGGGATGCAAATTAAAGTTTTTGTAAGTTGTGAGCCCATAATCGCTCGTGGACATTGATCTTTCAGTAGGGGACACATGTTAGGTGATCTTGTACTCGAAGAGAAATAAAGAAAAATTTGAGTGAGTAAAGGACTCTTGAAGGCCCGAAGCCCAAACTCTCGAAGTAATTGTGAGTCGTTGATCTTCACAGCAGGAAGCAAGGTCCATCCAAGAGCGGTGCATGGAAAAAAAAGGAGGGCTTTCCCAGATCGTAGATCGTAACTAGATCGAGGACCACGCTTCATTGTGGGGATGGAACATGCTCGAACGATAAAAAATTTGAGCGGTCCTGCAATTGAAACCATGGTATAATGAAAGAGATACATGGCGGAAGGTGGTGAATTGCAGGCTCAAAAGCAGTGTGCATCCAAATCACTTATGAAGGCCTCGCAATCACGTGCTTATGTAATGAAAAATTCGAGAAAAGCACGTGGCCTCCCCCTAGGTGTTAAGCCATGCTATGATCTCGAGGAGGATTCAATTAATGAAAAAGGACTAGTAGTTGAAGCCTCATCTTAGTCCATAAGTAGAAGGTGTGAAAGCTCTGGTCGAGGAGATAGAAATGCCAACCCAAGGTACCATGAGGGAAAATTTCGTTTTGCAAGCCCATACTGATCTAAGCTTGCGTATGACATGAGGAAACACACATAGTATGACAAAAAGATGCACAGACGAAATCTTTAAATGATATGGCCAGATTACACTCTTGGCAGTGGTGGACTGATCTAATATAAATAGATCATTTTAGATTTTGTAAAAGGGGGGTATGCTTTTTCATAGGCTGGAGTGCTGAGAAAATTTTTAGGAGCAAGGCTCTGTATTTCAGTTTGTAAGCTCGAGGGATTGGATTGTAAATATCATGTTATCGAAGATTCCTTTGAATTGTTTTTTATCAGACAATCTTCTTAGTTTACATGCTATTTTGTTTCTTCTTGTCTGGTTGTAATATCTGTGATTCATGGATTCTTGAGGCAGTGGAGGATATGTTGTTATCTTTCCCATGTTCATCATTTATCACTTGGACCCTTCATGTTTTCCTTCCTATCTGGATGTAATCTCTATGACTTATGGATTCCTGAGGTGATGGAGGATCTATTTCCATCATGCCCATATTTCATGGTTCATCAGGTAATTTATGTTTTTCTTCCTGTCTGGATGCAATCTCTCTGATTTATGGATTCCTGAGGTGATGGAGGATCTGTTTCCATCATGCCCATATTTCATGGTTCATCATACCTTTTTGTTTTTCTTCTTGTTTGGGTGTAGCATCTCCTTGATCTATGAATTCCCGAGGCAGTAGAGGATCTGTTGTCATCTTGCCCATCTTTCATGGTTCTGGACTCAGACATTTTCTGTCTTCTTTCTCCTCATCACCACATAAAGACTTTTGTCTGATAGGTAGTTTAAATTCCTTCATTATTCATGATACTTATGACTCCATAGCCCAATGGTCGAGGACTGATATGTAGTTACTTTTGTTATATTTTCCTCTCTCTACAGTCTTACTGATCCACCTACTCAAACCATTTTAATCCATTTTACCCTTTGTTTTGATGGGTATTGGGCTTATCCTCTTGCATTCAGAGGGTGACTCTCATTGCTAACACACTGGTTGCTCGACTGCAGTGATTTCTGCAGTCAAGAGGATTCTGCATGATAGGTTTTTGATGACGGACATGGGTTTGCTACATTTCTTCCTTGGAATCAAGATCAATCAGGATGCATCAGGCATCAAACTGTCTCAGGCCAAGTATGCACAAGATCTCCTTGAGATATTTCACATAACAAACTGCAAGTCTTCTCCAAATCCTTTCCTATCATGAGTCAAACTTGAGGATGGAGGGGAAACTCCATTGGTTGACAACACACTGTACAGACAACTAGTGGGGAGCTTGTTGTATCTCACACACTCTAGACCAGACCTCTCCTATGTAGTTGGCGCAGTGTCTTGGTTCATGTAGGAGCCACATGAGCTACATTGGAAGGATGAAAAGGGTATCCTTCAATATGTATAGGGCACCATCACCTTTGGGATTCATTATGAAACAAAATCTACATTAGATCTCATCGGGTTCACTGATTCTCACTGGGCTGGCGATAACACTGATCGCAAGTCCACATATGGTTACTCACTCAGTCTTGGTTCCAGGCCTATATATTGGTCGAGCAAGAAGTAGGATGCTATTGCTCTATCTTCAGCCAAGGCAGAGTACAGAGGAGCAGTTAACATAACCATTCAGGCTATGTGGCTACAACATTTTCTCATTGAGATGAGCATTCAGTTTCATCGACTGATCGTCATCTGGTGTGACAACCAGAGCACTCTAAAGTTCTGCAGAGATCCAGTTCATAGGCAGTGGACGAAGCACATCGAGATACACATGCACTATATCCGAGACTTAGTACACGAGGGGATCATTGAGCTACATTTATGTCCTTCAATAGAACAAATGACAAACATATTCACCAAGACCTTCACTGAGCAGAAGTTCCATTCTCTGCGAAGTCATCTTGGAGTGAAGGACAGAGTTGCCTAACAATTATCAGTTCCTATTTTTACATACATTGTACCTTGAGGGGGGGGTTTTCCCACGAGGTTTTCCCTCTTTCCTCGCTTTATTTCAGTGTATCTTTTGTATTTGGGTACCTAACATGGCCTCGTTGCCAGGACCCATTCTTTATTTTCACCATAGTGATCTTCAGGGGGGGTGTTGGAGTTACTTCACATACACCTAGGATTTATTTTTCCTAAGGTTTTTTTCTATTAGTCATTAACTAGTCTCCTATATTTTAGGAAGAATATTCCTCTAAGGAGAATATTCTCTTCAGTTCTCACTTCAGTTTGACTAGTTGAGTGGATTCTAGATGCTACATTGGTTTTGTCACTATGCAACATCGAGATCATCACCAACTAATGCGCATTAGCCTTGGTATCATCACCAGACTAGCGCATTACCCATGATTTCCTGATCTCATCCTCACTTCTGTTTCAGTCAGTTAAATGATGACTGGTAGACTAGTTAACTCAGCTAGGTGGCAGTTCACTCCTGTAACTGCCCGAGAGACTAGACTAGGTGGCAGTTTACTCCCGTAACTATTGGTGTGTGTCCAGATCACTCTAGACCACTACTATAGTGCATTGGATTCTCCTCCAGTGCGCATTGGTTGAGTTATACAGAGTATATCATGTGTAAATTATTCATTGTTCATTACGGTTAATGATAATTATTCCATTCTTTCTCTCTTGCTTCTTCTTTCTCAATTTATCTCTGCAAACGTGTGTGGTATTTTCTAGATAGATCTATTTTGTGCAGGTTCAACACATTTACAATCTAATCCAAAACAAAAATAGATGAAGAGAAATTTATAGAAAAAAATGTATATGTTGGTTGTTGTGCTGGAGTAACAATATTGCAATTATGATCTATATTCTTAATATCAATGAAGCATAGAATGTCAATGTTGAACAATAGTTGCAAAATCCCTAGTTGTACAATGTTTCTAAAACACACACACTCACACTGACATTATGCAGGAAGAGATTGTTAAAGTTTAGAGAAAAAAATGGAAAACAACATAATTTGTAAATTTGTAATCTAGTATTTTAAAAGCAACATTATTTTGTTTTCTCTTTTCCATGATGGTTGTAGGATCTTATGTGTATAAAAAGTGAAGCTATAGCTAGTGTATGCTAGTTGCACAATTGCCAAAATGTTTTTCTTTTTTCTTGATTGTCTTGATGCATAATGAAAAAAACAAAGACATGTAGATTGTTAGTTATTTATTTAGCATAAATAGGAAGAAAAGAACAAATATCAAGCGAATATTGACTACAGTGAAATTTTGTAATCGAACAAATGTATAGTGAAACCTACAGAGTATGAAATTTTGACATAGATTTGATTGTAAATAATAACATCAAGGTGCATTTATCGATGTGAATATAAATCAATAGGCATAATGCATGAGGGAATTGTATGAGTTAAAAACAACATAATGTATATATGGATGTAATGTAAAAGGAGGATGGCTTGATATGTAGTGAAAATTAGACCTTGGTATTGTTATCACATGGATTTTAGCTTGGGAAAATCCCAATCCAAGTCATAAAGGTGAGACAACTATGGGAGTACCTACCCATTGTCACCTTAGATATACATTCCTCTCGCTTTAGTGATGATGCCACAAGGGGGGAATCCCGGTGACCATAGGGGGAGTGAGATGATGATGAATAAGAACCCCTATAGGTCAACTTGGAGATGAAGAAAGGATTGAAGATGAGTCTTGTGAGAGGCCAAATGGTTGCTAAGTGTTGAATACCTACGAAACAACATTAACCCTTCCTGGAACAAGACAAATGATGATAAACCAAGACTTTAATCAAAGGGGATCAAGAAAGAATTTTGTTTGTCTCGAATTGAAGCAATAAATAAACAATAAATGAAGTTAATAGCTGCAAAACTAACCACCAAAATCGAGTACAAGATGTTGGAAACAAAAATAACAATGATTAGTTAAACTTCCAATTAATAAAGCAGGACTTTGGTGATGTTTGGAGGTTTGTTATATGATGTTATCAACAAGTTTCTATGACATCCAAATGTTTGTAGCAAACAATTGCTACAACATCAACTTCTAGCCACCAAAATCAACAAAAAATCCACACAAAAGATAGCCAATAACAAGTAGATTTAATATGGCAACTTATAAGAAATTAACAGTGGTAGAATGGTGAGAAATGAATGAAGAAATCTGATTTTGCAGCAGCCCTAATGGCTGTATCATTAATTTGTAACAGAAAAGATAATTAGTTGGCTAAAGAAAACTCCCTTACGGTACAAGAAAACTTATAGCATATAGAATCAATTCCAACTTAGACAATAACAATATCTCAACAATTCACATATACCAATGCAATGATTTTATATCTCCAATGCAAATTAGACTAGTGCTTAATCAATTGGGAAAGCGGGTCTCTTGTGTAAAATACAGGTGTATTACTTCTCTAGGGGTGTAAGCCTTTTCATTCCCTAGAACAAACAAACCTAGCAAGGTAAATCTACAAGGGTGTATTCCCTTTTACTCCTAGTAGCAACCTTTGCAAAGTAACTTATTCAATGATAACAAAGTAGAATTGATGGAGTGTCTATTCTCTTATACTCCTCCAAGGGTTTAAACTAATTAAAGCTTGAAACAAAAAGAAACAATACAATAAATGCAGAAATTCCTTGCCAAATCCAAGACTAGCATGAAGAAACCCTTCTTTATCAAGAATATTCCACCAAAAATACCAAGAACACACATCCAAGAGATAGCGCTTTACTTTTATTCACCAACAAACAAGTTGTAACATCCAAAAGAGAGATTCAAGAGAGAGATAGAGCAAAATGCCCAAATAGGGAGAAAATTTCAGCCATGTAATATGTAATTCTCAAGTGATTTATGATGAAAATGAAAAATGACAAGACCTTTATTTATATAAGGTCTTGTAAAACCAATTTGTCCACTTATCAAAATTCAATCAAAAATTGGGGAGGCTGACCTCCTCTATTTTCCCTTTTACATATTAAAATTCAAATTGCATAAAGAAAATTCCCTTTTAAGGGTGACGTCAAGCCCTAAAGGGTGATGTTATGACTTCAAGAGGGACGACTTGACCTTTGATGAAGAACGTTGGACATCCAAAGGCTATATTCCTTGCTACCAAGTTTCATAATGCATGTCAAGTGTCTTTCTCTCTATGAAATCATGTCAGATCACCATCAACCATGAGAGCCCCATCAAAAACCCTAAGCCCATGTAACATCTAGGGCCTAGAAGATGACATCTTAGGCCTCCAAAGGCCAATGTTTGGGTGCAAGGGGATGGAATGTGATCAACTCATGGTCTCTAAGTGCCTCCAAAGGAAATTTTCCTTCTCTCATGTGTCCAATGAGAGGGGGCGCATCATCCAACCTGTGGGATTCATGCCCCAATGAAGGTCCAAGTGACCTTGAGCCTCCATGAAAAGATATTCACCTGGAAAATCCCTGTAAAGACAAACAATTTCTCCCTCCAAGGGTCCACAAGTCACAAGTATCATGCCAAGTAATCCATATCTAGTAAAAGAACCACCCAAACATGTGCATCAAATTCTCCCCTTTTCAAAATAAACAACCTTATACAACTTGCCAAATTAAGTATGGGAGGGTTGTCATGGTGACCTATTGGGCAGATCATTCCCCAAGTCAAGGAGTGTTTCCCAAGAAAATCATTTCTAAGTCATGTAAGAGAGTGTGAAGTGGATGGGGGTGTAACTTTTGGGAATGGGATTTCTTGACATACAAGGGCTCATATTGTCTCATTTATGGGCGCCTTTGTTGAGGGTGCGCTTGCTTTTGAGTTACCAATTATTTGTGTGCCACCTTTTTCCAAACCCCTTTTTGCCATCTTTCCAATCCCTTCTTTCATTTGTAATTTGCAAATTTGAGGGTTCCCCTTTAAGGGTTTCCAAGCTTTAACATTGCTTTTTGGGACTGGGGCGAGCACCGAGTAAGTAGAGCTCAAGTTGGATCGACTTTTAATGGTCCTTATTTGTTGTGTTCATTTACTTTTTGGCATTACTTTCTTATTCTTTTATAGAAGCTGCAATCTACCTCCAGGACGTCAACCCCTCTTCCCATGAAATAAGGTACAAGCCCTTCTTGGGTCAATATGCCCAAAAACCCAAAAGATGAGGAAACAAAAGGAAATGAGTGTGGAAAATGATAGCTATGGATGAGAGTGGTACAATGACCCATCAAGGAGACTCCCTGGTAGCAACCCGTTTCCCGAGGGTAACCTACTTACTAGGAGAACACATCAACCACCAACGTGAAATTAGGCAAAATACATAATTTTCAAGCAAACATTTTCAAAATCAAGAAAGGACCCTTTGTAACATGTTCAAATGTTTCAAATATTAAAATGACACTTACCACAACACCATAATGTTTACCTCATGAAACATGACTCATTGTCCTCTATGGGCAAAGATGGTGTGGTGGATGCTACTGCCATCGATCAAATGGTGATGTGTGGTGACTGAATGGGCTCTTCATGCTCATCTTCCTCTCAGTATTCCATGTCTGCAACCTGCGGGCCTTAAGACATCATCTCCTTAGTTATCCCTATGAATGCGGGGATAACATTTGGATCCTACTTGGGGACATGTACTCATCGTGAAGTGCACGAGAACCTCAACATATTCTGGTAAGACCTGTGCCTACACACACTGAAAGAAACAAAACGTTGGATATTGAGTGTGGCACACTCACCCTTTGTTCATATGATCAAAATTTCAACTAACATTAAAAATAAATTTTTGCATTTTTACAAAAACTTATAAACTAACATGTGATATGATTATAACGAGTATGTAGTTGTGAAAGTAGAGAAAAATGAGATATGACATGCAACTAAGCTATCATGAGCATACAAATGAAAAATGCAAGGGAAATCAAATGACCTACGTACTTACCTGGGGCCGGGGGCCATGTGGAGATTAGGTTTTGTGGATGTTAGGTGAAATAGTACTGTTGTAAATTGATATGGTTTCCGACTATTTAGAAACCATGCAAAGACATCTTTAAACCTACTTTACGCTAAAAGCTAGCTCTTGGACCAGAGAGGGCTCTCTCATGTGATTTAAGAACACTAGTTGCCCACTGTCACTACACAACAGTTCTAACAATTAAGCACATGGTTCCATATTTGAAAGATAAAGAATGGAAAAATTATACAAGCAAGGTTTAAGATAAAATGGTAGGTGACTGGAGTTAAGAAATTGTAATCCCATCATACCAAAGGCCTAATCCATTGGCCATTGTATCATTTGATGGTGCACAAAAGCTAATAACGAAAGGTAGAGGAAATAAGAAGACAATTAAATCTCAAACAATATAGAGGGGAAAAACAATCTCTACAAATCTAAGATGAAGAAATGATGGTTTGTTGGGCATCTCGAACGATGAATCTAGCAAAATATTAAGTGTATGGGCTCGGCATAAATTATGAATCCAACATTGATACAGTTAGATTAAATAATTTGCAAGCATATGTATATGTTTCTATTGAATATGATTACGTCATAAAATCAATATAACATATATGACAAAAGTGGTGGTCATACCAAATTCCTATCTTGAAATTATATCAATCTCATTGCAAATTTTGAAAAAAAAAGAACAGTTATGAGAAATTGAGAAATTGAGAAGCTTGGCTCTACTTAAAATGATCAATGAATTCAATACATTATTCTTCGATATCTCAGAGAATTACAATTGCCCTACAGGGTTCATAAAAAAAACAGCTTACTGCTCCCAAAACATTCCTAGCTTACCAAGCCTCTAATTCCTCCTCCTTTCATTGGAGCTCTTCTTCTTCTTTTATAGCCCCTTAAGTTTGTTTTTCTTCTCCTTCATCTTTGGTTTCAAATCCTCAATCCAATTTTTTAAGCTTCAAATCTTCTCTTCAATCCAAACCATAAAATATTTTAGAACAAAAATAATCTCTTTAAATTTAATAAACTCAAAATCTAAATTAAACTAAATTCTAGTAATTAAAATTAAAATAAAGCTAAATTAAAAATCAAAGAACTAAATCTAAAATAAAGTTTATAATCTATAAGAAAATAGTAAAATTACTAAAACTAAACTAAATAAAATTTAAACTAAAATAACTAAGATCAAATCTAAAGCAAAAGAATTAATAATACAATCTAAACTACCCACTAAAAAGTAACATTATATAAAAATAAAGTTGAACTAAAAACTGTGAAACAAATTCAATACTAATTTTGTGCTTTTTGTTTCTAAATTTCATTTTTTTTTGACTGGTAATCTAAATTGAATCTTGTAATAATTTATTCAGCCAGGAGATAGAGATAGAGATAGTGGATAAATTGGAAGAGCTCATTATCAAGTTGAACAAAAAATTAGTTGAAATGCAGAAGTCAGTGTCTGAGGGGTTTGTCCTATAGGCTAACCTTTTACACATTGGTGAATCAGTGTGAAAATATCCCTGTAACAAAGTGGCCTAGTGAAGTTGAGATAGGAGTAGGATAACCGAACACACAGACCCGTTTTTCAAGTAAAAAAATGGACCTGAAGCTGAGCATATTTTCATGGGTAATCTGAGTCTCGCATAAATCAAAGTTCCATGCATTTCAGAACCTTACTCCAAAGGTTTTGCCCCATTTTAAACCAATTCAAATGCTCAAAAAATCCATCAAAATTCTGAATTGACTGGAAATTTAAAAACCAACGACAGAAGAACCTTCCAGAAAAGTAGCTATGGAGAAAAGATTGCTCCGAGTTAGCCCACGATATCTTTCATCGCAGTCCAGTGATATAGCAGCGATCTGGTGAACTTTCTATACTTACGTGGCTCTCCTTCGGGGATGATGAGAATCGTGGCATCAAACCTTAAGTGACCCACGATTTCATCCTTTTTCTTTGTAGCAATTTCCTGTGCATGGACATTTGGTAATGCTCTTGCAATCTGGTAACTTCTTTGTAGTTTGGTAATCCTACTACGCGATTTGCTAAACAGTTAACTCGTTTCCTTAAACTTTTGAGGTTTACCAAATAGATAATCCTTTCATTGTAATTTGATGAATCTACTACATGATCGCGTGACTCAGAAAAAATTATCTCGTGAGACGTCTAGAACCGATTTTGGTTGAAAAATGGAATTGCAAAATCGTGGAAATTGAAACAGTCAAGTGCTTTTCTCTTCTGCCATATTCCCTCAGCTTTAAACATCGCGATTTCCTGGACTTCTTCTATGGATTTCTTGGCACTCGTGCTGTAGTTATCTCCTATGATATCTGAAGATAT
>SNQJ01S0051094.1:66097-87357 GCA_010110895.2 Picea sitchensis
ACCAATGCTTATATACATGTCATGTCCATGAAAGGCACATCATCCAAAGAGGGGCTCAAGTGACCCAATGTAGTCATCAATCCAAAGGCATGTACACAAGTTCAATACAACATAAGAAGTGAGTCATGTCAAATGTAAATGCAGTTAGGTATATCACATTAAGGATCATCTTCAAACTTCACAATAACTCATAGGATTCATACAATTTTGCAAGTTTAAGTGTGGGAGGGTTATCATTTTCCCCTATTACATGTGTCAATACCTAGGAGGAGAAGTATTTCCCAAGAAACCCATCAAAGAGAATGTGTGATGATAGATGGTAGGGAGTGGGTTTTAACTCCATGAGTGGCATGCATAGTCATGTGAGGTTATACAAGATATTTATCCACATTAGAACCTTTGTAATGAGGAATTTCTTATGCAACGAGTTGTCATTTCCTCCGCATTGTGTCTTTATGAACCCCTATTTTCCTTTTTCTTTATTCATTCAACATATTTTGGCTTTTGATTTTCACTCAGTATAGTTTTGGATATGCATTCATTGCATAGGTCTTGGGGTGATGGCCTCATAGCGAGGGGTCATTGCTCATGCTTTTCTTTCCTTTGTTTTTTTCTTAGTCTTTTCTTTCTTTCATTCATTTTCTTTGCATTTTTATTTTAGTACTTTATATATATACAAAGTTGCATCAACCTTGAGCATTCAAGTTCCTTCTTCTCATGGTATTATGAAGAATGAACCTATATATGTGACATTGTTAAAAATATATCAGTCCACACTTAGTCAAATAATAGGTTTCAGCCTCCTATAGTTGTACACCAATATAGAAATATGACAGCTTGCAAATATTGGACTATGAGCTGAATCATAAATAACTAAGCAATCTGAAATATATACAATAGTAGAATACTCATAAATGGTATGAAAATTCACACATTTGGTACCAAAAATCTGGACAAAACCCCATGAAGAATAACTCGGGAAAAGAAGACATAATTTAAGGATAATACTTCTTTATTCAACTTTAGGGAAATTTTGAGTACAAAAGCAGTAAACATTCAACATTAATACCCTACACATTCACTCTATCTGAGAAAAAACTGCATTTGTTTCCTGAGCAACATAGTTTGAAATCAAAACTAGACTTCTAGTACAACCTGTACAGACTGTACAGTAAAAAACAACAGAAATAAATATTGGTTTCCATGCCCAGAAGAGGTACAAATCAATATCACATTGTACGAACTTGTTAGTAGATGAACCAACACCTAGAAATTCATGCATAAACTCGGCCTCGATTTGTGTGCATGGTTGTAGCTGCAAAACCAACAAAACTTGTTGTATGGCATCCTTGTTGTACGATACTCTTTAATGTTGAAGAAACCTTGAAGTGCATGTCATTCCCTCTCCTAGGGATGTGTGCCAACCTCCACTACTGAAACTCTTTGCCTCTAAGCTAAGAAACCTTATTGGGATGTGTTCCCCTTCACCTTCCATCAAACTCTCCTCAAAAGGTGTGTCCTCTCTCTCCCTCATGAGTTGCCTTTAAGTACTTTTGAAATGTAACTTCCCTAACCCTTGTTATTTCAATGAGATTGACGATCAATATTATATATTTCCCTCATGAGATCAACAGTCACGACTTAATCATTCATTGAGTTCATTAAGTCACTAAAGCTACCCATAACATCATAAAGTCACTTTTACATTTAAAACTTAAAAGGCCCAACTTTCTAAAATCACTTTACAAGTTACTTTATAAAAGCACATTATAAAGTCACTAGGGATAAAGTGTGCTCGGTCACTTCCGCATGTTGGGCACTGCCAATGAAAAAGTATCTCTGAGATACCAATTCTAACACTCCCTCTTTGCAAGAGAGGTAATTCTAGTACCACCACCAGAATTTGTCTCCAACACATCAGTTTCCATAGCTGGTCCCCCTGTACTAGAAGTATTTGCTAAATCTAATAGTAAGCCACTACTCCCACTACACTGGAAGCCTCTACTACTACCTCTATTGTTCCATGAACTAAAGACATGTTCCTAGGAGACTGCACACTCTCTTAAGCATTCATCTATGTCCACTCGTGCCTTTTGAGTCCTCTGAGAGTATCAGAAGAGGATTAAGTCCTCGATATCAACTCTCTCTCTTGCAACCTTCCTACTCCCCGACACAGAATCTGAATCTAGAAATCCACTAGTGGACCCCAACATAGGTCAAACCAACAACCTATACAAACCCTCATACCCGACACCAAGCATCATTGTTGTGTCAACAATTTCTCCCACGGGATATACAAACACATGTCCACCATAGAATACAAATCCAAATACACTCACATCCAAAGCTGCCACTTACAGCAAGTTAACAGTCAACTTTGGAACATATAATACCTCGACAACCTCCAGAAAACATCTTGACTCTAGTTGGAATCTAACTCTTCTAAAGCCCTTTACTGTAAGTTGTGGGCCAGCTCCACAACTCACATTGTTGTCCAATTCTATTTCTGTAAGACCGAGGAATACTGACCTCATCCCCATTATGTGCTAAGAAGCTCCATTGTCCACGAGCCACAACTTAATGTCCTCGAATGCTAGGAACCTAATTCCCATGGGACTAGTTATGAGAGAGAACTCCCTCTCATATCTCTTAGCAAACTTTTCAATCTTTGTTGATGTTGAAACCTCTGTTTCTGACTTCTTCTTCTTCTTATTCAGAAACTGACTAGTGTAGTGTCCAATCTTGTGACATGCAAAGCATCTCACCTTCCTCATGTCCTTGACAATGATTAGACATTGTCTATGGTTAAAACAATCATATCAAAATTTTAACATGGTTTTAGAGCTGGTTTCCTTCATAGCAGTCTAACCACTGGAAGGAAGATCTTCAATTTCCCCCATTTTCAATCTCATTGAGCACTTACTGAACCCACTAAGAAGTTCACCTAAGGGGGGCACATATTTTCCCCGAATCAGATCTACAATATTTTGAAGTTGAAGAGTGGGAGATGTGGCAGTGCCAGTAGCAGTACAATTTTTTGTGAAGTGTTGGGCCTAATTTTTAGTTTCCCTAGTGCGCCCTACCCTAGATCATCTCCAACTATATTTAGATTATAAGTTGGAGCACTTTGAAATTTGTGCATTCGTCATTTCTTGTTGTTGTTGTCGGATGGTGTCGTTGCCTGTCATTGTTTTCTGTTGTTGTTAGAGTTATGTACTTGTATATGTTTAAACTGTATATGTTGGCCCTTGACCAAGTTTTGAGGATCCTTGGTCATGTTTGACCTATTTTTGGGACTTCGACAAGCTGTCGAAGGTGGAGCGCAAGTTAAAGCAGAGATCGCGGAATCTCGACACCTTTTTAGGGATTTTTGGGTTTTGGGCTTATGTAACGGGTATGGGGATGTCGGCCCATGGGGCTACCCATGTTTAGGCCCTCTTTGTAATGTATAAATAGAAGTCTAGGTGATGTAAGAGAAGGTCAGAGAGGAGGTTTTTGGTGTTATGCTAAGTGCAAGCGATGATTGTAAATGCTTTGTGCATACTGTGTGAGATTTGCAAGGCTAAGTGCAAGTGATTGTAAGAGACTGTGAAGAGGCTTTGTGTTGTAACTTGGGGAAGGAGGATCTAGCAGAGTGCGCATAGATCTCTTGTCTTGTGTTGTAAATCAGGGAAGGAGGATCTATCAGAGTGCGCATAGATCTCTTGTCCTCTGTGGAGTAAGATATCATGGCTCTGTGCATGTAGAAGATTGACAGAAAGAAATAAAGAAGAAGAGTTGGTGGATGTAGCCCTGGGATGGGGGTGAACCACATATATCCCGTGTTGTGGTTTCTTTGTACTTTATGGTTGTTTTCTTGTTTATGTGGTTAAATGCTTAGTGCACTAATATATTCTTAGAAGAATATAATATGGTAGCTTAGTGCTGAATAATGTGAATGACTGCTAGATATGATCTATGTTGGTATTCTTAGTGATTGAATATATTGGATCTATGTGAATGTTGCATTGATCTTTTATTAGGGTCTAGCTACGTTATAAACTAATACTGAATATTAACGAACTATAACTGCTAAGTGCTCTGTTAAGGTGTTACAATCACAGATCTATGTCCTAGCTAAGGTTGCAGACATCTGAGTCCTGCAACCACCCCTGCCTCTACCTCGGGTGAGACTTCATCTGCTTCGAAGGTGTTGCCGAAAGGGACGGTAGTTAGGGTTTTGTTGGTGCAATGTTGTAAGCGTTGAACCCTGGGCTTGCCCCTGTGCCAACAAATGGTTCTGTTGTCGGGACATGAAACTGCGATTGTTGGGAACTACAGAAAAGAGAAAGCTCTGTGCGTAGATCTGTTTCCCTAGTGAGCAGTATTCTACTTGACTTGTGAAGCTCTATGCCAAGAAGAAAAGTCAGATCTGAAGAAAAGAGATAAGACCTGAAAGCTTTGTGCTATTATAAAAGTAAATTAAGAAGTTTTGGTTAAAAAGGTAAGATCTTAAATCTTTGTGCTCTGATAAAGGTAAGAACATTGAATTTTTTTTATTGAAAAGGTAAGATAAGTGGAAATTTTTGTTTCAAAAGTATGGATCTAGGTATGTTTGATAAATTTTGTCCTAGCTTGGAAAGTAGGGCACAACTAGATGAAAGAATGTTTGATATGAGTAGATCTGACAAAAATAGTGAAAGATATGTTATTCCTATGCATAGAAAGAATGTTTGGACTAACAAATGAATGTAGGATCCTAGAAAGAAATTTTTGCAGGCTAGCTGCTATGATCCTAGTGCACAGTATAGGAAAGGTTGGGGATCATTTCAAAGAAAGAGATGATTAATTCTTTGTTACAGTTGCAGAATACCGGGACATCTTGCTAAGGAATGCCCTGGTAGAAGACCTAGTTGTCTTTGTTGTAAAGCTATGGATCATGAAGTTTTAGATTGCCCTAGAATGATTGCTAAGCTTGACAGAATGAATATGAGACAAGAAAACCCTGAGGAAGGTCAAGAAACTGAGACCATGGAATAACCCTGGAAATAATTAGAGAATGTATTGCTACAAATGGAATAAACCCTAAATGATCACAGAAATATCAACTTATCAGAGATATTCAAAGAAAAATAATGCATAGAACCAAGAATAGGAGACTTCGAAATTGACTGTGTTCTGGATGAAGAAACACAGGTAAATATCATGACAGAAAGAACTTGGGAAACTTTAGGAAAGCCTGCTATGATTCCTTCATTGGGAGGAATAGGATTATTTAGAGGAAAGTTGATAACCCTATGTGGAAAACTCACCTGGATATCTATGAGTGCTCATGGAACTTCGACAGAGGAAGATTTTGATATTGTTAAATTTATTGAGAACAACGCCCCATTTGCTATATTACTAGGAAAACCTTGGATTGAAAAGGATCAGGCCAGAAGGAAAGAAGAGGAAGTCTTAGAATAGAAGAAGCAAGAATTAAAAGATTTCATGACTAGGAGGATAACACACTTGATTGAAGAACAAGAGAACATATCAAAGCTACTTAGAACCATAAAATTGGATGTTGAAGTTGAAAGAACACAAGAAGACTCAAAAACGAGTAGAACACCTACCCCAAATAGAGAAGACGTATTACTCTCTGGCCCTATGAAAGAATCTCAACAACGCAAAGTTACTATGCCAAAAGGAGATAAGAATCATAATGGAAAGAGGATAACTGAGACGAAGACTACAGGGAAGAAGGCTAAGAAGTTCAGTAAGAAGAGAGTAAAGATAGAAAGGTTACAGAAGGTTCCAGAGGGGACTTAGTAGAAGGAAGATTTGCAAAATTGGAACTTCGCCAAGATATCATAACAGCGCCACATGGTGAAGCAATATAGACGTTGAAATAATTATAACTGTTAGCCCGACACCCCAAATGGTTAGAACATCATTTATGGCCATAAAGCTCACCACTAGACCATTGGGAACGGGCCGCAATGGATAGAACTGCATTGATGAAGGCCTCTCATCCATTGGAGAGACCCATTACACCATTGTCTACTTATTGCGTCGACTGTTGCACCAAAAAAACTTTTGCAAATTGTATCCTAGCCAACTTATTTCTACCGCACTGTGTTTAGTAAGATCAACACTGGTTCTATTAATGCTTTGAACACTCATTCATCCATCTGAGTTATCCGATCTAAGCGTGCATGTCAGACGAGCTCAACACCAAAGAGAAAATCGTCGAAGAAGTTCCGATTGACCTCATGGCTAAGAAAGTGATGTCCAGAGGTATTCAATCTTTCTCGATGAGAGGAGTGCAAGCCTCTCCATCGACTTCTCGCAGATCCGGACCATCCTGACCGACAACAGAGAAAATAACCAAGCACCAAGATGAATTGGCAAATGCGAAGCTAATCCTGACCATATTACCTGACTACATCCTGCCTCTGGCTGGTGCGATGAGCCGTAACAGCGTCCCAAGGGACTTTGATTACACCATGGTTACTGCGTACCTCCCGAAGGGGATACATACAGTTAGAACGCAACAGGATAATATCGTGACATTGAAGTTCAACAAATTCAACCTAGGAGACCACAAGAACCATAGTATGCTCACTCCTTACAAATACTTGACCAAGACGAAGAGGAAGAACTCAAAAATAATCCCCCATCCATGGACTATGAACCTCGCACAGTCCACCCTCTTGAATGTAATGAAGATTCCACACTTTGGAAGGCACTAGGAGGTTAATGCATGTGTTAAGCTCGTGATCTCATGTTACCATGGTGGCTACCTATGGCTAGACCGACGCATCACAGTCGATCCAACGTTGATCCATAGGATCACTGGATTGAGCATGCAGGGACCCGACCCGTAGGACTTCTACCCAGGGAAGGCTACAGATCACGCATTGGCACAGAATATCAAAGATACATATGGAAATGTAGAAAAGGGAACACAAGGATACAAGGTAGCTTCCATCTAGAATGGCACAGTGCACCAAGCCTGCCAGTTGATCGTAGGAAAAATCATGAGAAATAAAAGACCTACACAAGTCACAGGATTCGTTGTTGACCTCGCTGGGAAATGTGTAGAAGGAATCCAGATGAACTGAGTGAAGTACTTGGTCAACCAGCTGGAATTAGACTATCGCGAAGCTCAGGATCAGGGCTATGAGTTCCACTTTAGCTGGCTCCTAATCCTCATCACATTTACCTCTTGGGAGACGCCGGAAGGTGCGACCTTCCCGGACATTGAGTCGTTTGAGCCCCTCGCTGTGAAGTTCACCACGCTCTGGTACTCAAGCGATATGGGAAAACAGTGGCAGTTGAACGCGGTATTTCATACATATTATCTCCAACTAAAGAGGGCTATCAAAGTTGTCCCTCGCATGATGCCAAACACCCTGCATTGATTCTGAACCCTCATGAAGTTATTCATAGATCGACACTTCATTTATATCACCATGCACGCAGATGATCATAAAGAAGAGCTTCAGTCATACTACAAGCTCACAGAGGAGGACCTCGAAGACATAACCAAGGACTGGTCTGTCGAGCTCCTCATCCTCACTAACTCCACAAAAATTTCAGACCCTGAACTTATTGGCAACCTTGAGACCACTCATGAAGCAAAGGATACTACTGAACCCAGTAGAAGGAAGAAGACCGAAGAGGTCCAAAACTTGAGTAGCGAATTGGAATAAACTGTTTCAATATCACCTAGCTGAGGGGGTGATGATGAAGTAGATCAAGAAGAGACCAACATAAAAGAATATCAGTAGAAGAAGGGCGAAGTAATACCGCCTAGGGATCCTATTGATGAGGTTTATCCCTTGAAGAAAAGGAAGGTTTTCCCCACAAAACCCACTTCTCGAAAGAAATCCAAAGCCACGTTGACTAAAATGCAGACTATGCTCATTGTAGATGACTTCGACTTCATCATCGCAGCTATAGCAGATGCCTCGCAGAACATCTTGTAGAAACATGAATCCAAGCAAGAGGAGATGTACGATAGGATCGAGGTTGAACTCAAAGGGGTACAATAGGCCCTTCAATCCAGTTGCGTAGTATCCACTGCACCCCCGCTATTAGAAGAACCAGATTTGGGAGATGAGCCTACCCAACACCACAGACTAGCTGATGTGATCGAAGCTCACCTTCGTTGAGCACAAGCTGAGAAAGACCAGGCCACAGTGGCCCTGAAACAAGACCAAGAAGAAATGGTAGAGCAACATCGGGTCGCACAAAAGGAGAAGTATGACCTTCAAGCCAAGTTTGAAGAAGAGAGGGTGCAGGTCAAACAAGAAAAATATTTTTTGCTCGCAGATCATATTGGAGTCAAAGAAGCAGTCGACAGAGCACTTTTCTCTATGACGGGCTTAGAGCTAAAGGTAGAAGACCGAGTGGAGCATCAAGTAGCACAGCTCGCGGAAGCTATCCAACAGCTTCAACAAAGAATAGTAGACTTAGATCTACGAACAGTGCCCATCACTCTGCAGGATGTGCGGGATCAAAGAGAAGTAACTGCTCGAAGCGCAGTTGAGAGAGTTAAGGCCATTGCCATGGAATGTAAGAAACTAAGTGATTGCAATGCCTAGACTTATGAGCGACTCACTGAGGATATTGAACTAAAGACACTGGAGTCACAGCTCCAAGAGGCAAAGAAGTAAGAAGAAACAATACATGCATAGTTGAATCCCCTGTTAGCCGTCAAGAGGATGAAGCAATCCAAAGAACATTGCACTGCTCAACAAAAGGTCCACACCATTCAGAGAAAAGTCATGGAATTGACTCAGAGGCTCCAACCAACACAGGATGAGGCTTGCCAACTATTCACAGAGATTGAAGGCCGGGGAGAAAAATTGGAGCAAGTCGTCATTGCAACTGAACAATGATTAGAGGGACCTGTCAACGAAGCAGTTATCCAAGAGTTCGTCGAGCAGGAGGTCGTGGCACAACAACAGGTCAAAGCAGATCGAGCCAAGCTCAAGGCTTTTGAAGCAGAGCTACCCAGACCAAAGTCAGTCAGGATGAGTCACAAGTGAGTGTTGGGGGAATGTTGGCCCTTGACCAAGTTTTGAGGATCCTTTGTCATGTTTGAACTATTTTTTGGACTTCGACAAGCTATCGAAGGTGGAGCGCAATTCAAATCTGAGATCACGAGATCTCGACCCATTTTTAGAGCTTTTTGGGTTTTGGGCTTATGTAACGGGTATGGGGATGTCATCCCATGGGTTTACCCATGTTTAGGCCCTCTTTGTAATGTATAAATAGAATTCTAGGCGATGTAAGAGAAGGTCAGAGAGGAGATTTTTGGTGCTATGCTAAGTGAAAGTGATGATTGTAAATGCTTTTTGCATACTGTGTGAGATTTGCAAGGCTAAGTGCAAGTGATTGTAAGAGACTACGAAGAGGCTTTGTGTTGTAAATCCGGGAAGGAGGATCTAGAGGAGTGTGCGCATATCTCCTATCCTGTACGGAGTAAGATATCATGGCTCTGTGCATGTATAATATTAACAGAAAGAAATAAAGAAGAAGATTTGGTGGACATAGCCCCAGGGTGGGGGTGAACCACGTATATCCCGTGTTGTGGTTGCTTTGTGCTTTATGGTTGTTCTCTTGTTTATGTGGTTAAATGATTAGTGCACTGATATATGCTTAGAAGAATCTAATATTGTAGATTAGTGATGAATGCTAGATCTGATCTATGTTGGTATGCTTGGTGCTTGACTCTACTGGATCTGTGTGAATACTGCACTGATATATTATTAGGGTCTAGTTGCTTTGTAAAATAAGATTGAATATTAATGAACTATAATTGCTAAGTGCTTTGTTAAGGTGTTACAATCACAGATTTGTGTCCCAGCTAAGGTTGCATACATTTGAGTCCTGCAACCACCCCTACCTTTATCTTGGGTGAGACTTCATCTTCTTGACATGTGTTGCTGAAAGGGCGGGTAGTTAGGGTTTTATTGGTGCACTATTGTAAGCGTTGAACCCTGGGTATGCCCCTGTGCCAATAGTATCACTATATTGAGGTTGTTTGTAGGAGAAGGGACATTTTGTCCCAGAAAAAATCGTAGATCCAAAGGGATCTCAGATCCAACATATTCATAGGAACAATGCACTCCAGGTTTGATTTTTTTTATATGCCTCTAGTTGTTATGGAATTATTGTGATCTTATGAACATATAGTTGTACTTTGATTTGTTGAAGTCAAACCTCTAGTTAAATTTAAAGTTATAAGTTGACTTTAGTCAAAATATTAGATCGATTAAGGTTGATTTTTTAGATTTTATTTTCATTATATTCCCTAACTCAGATTTATGTCAAGAAAGCATATTGTCTTAGTGCAGGGGACAAGTTGGAGAGAATACTTGTCATATTGAGTGAAGGAAACTCAGAAGAAAAGAAACAACACTTGTTCTTGAAGATAAGACTCCACGTTCTAGGTTCTAGGTTTGATTGACTAAATTGATAAGTTTCCAATTTGCACATATCAAATTGAAAATTACTACATTACAAGTAAACACTATAGTTGGGACACAAATCTTTGAAAGGTTTTATTACTGCTAGATAAAATGAATACTTGGTAGCATGTGAGTACTATTGATATAAATGCTTATTGTACTTGTTTGCAATATGAACTAACATCTCCTCTAGGAGATATTTCTTATTCTGCTTCCAAGCAGGTCACTTTGGTAATGCTATGATGATTACCATGAAATTGTCTTTTATTCTTGTTACCTTAGATATGTTCTTATGAAAATGTTATTATATTGGAAATATTTTTCCTCTTGTTGCTCTTGTATCGGGCAAGTTATCTTGTAAATTCCATGGAGGTTACCATGCAGATATTGTAGTTCTTGTTTCTTGTTCCGGGCAGGTTACCATGGAGGAATTATTGGTCACAATAGTGGAAGAGTGTTGTTCCTATTTCTTATTACTGTATTTTTATTTTGGATCTTGTTCTAGGAAGGTCACAAGTGATAGCTCTGAAAAGGATCTATTGTGACAATTGTTCTCATTATTCTTGTCTATTGTTTTCTCATTATAAGAGTATTATTCTTGTCTATTGTTTTCCCTTGTTGTTGGCCTTGTTCCGGGAAGGTCACAGGTGATAAATCGAAGAGGAGATATAGTGACAGTTGTAGGAGGCAACATATTAGATGGCATCTAGTTTGAGACATGGAGAAGACTATCCAAATAAGAAGTTGTATACATGACCTTATACATCCATGTACCAAAGAAAAAAAAAGGACGTAGTGAAAACCTTCTGGAAAGAAGGTTACTTTTGTGAGATACAGAGAATCTCATATGGAGATTGATTGTAGAGAGAAGAAGGCTCCAAATATGACCAAACAGATCCATATAGTTCATTTGATCACTCTCCATATCATCAGGAAGAGTTAGTAGATCCAAAAGGGCCTACCTAGAATCATTGCAGTAACCAGGAAGAGACTAGCATGGGCTTGTAACACTTCATAGGATGCAAAGATATATAGAATTGATGATCATGAAAAGGAGAAGATGGCTCCACCAATGGTGAGGCAAGAAACCACACCAAATACCATCTTAGAAGGAGCTAGAGTTCAGAGGGAGTTAGCCATCACGATCCAGTAGGGAGGACCAACCTCCCCTGGACCATTAATAGGAGATTAGGCTTCAAAGGAGATCATCACATACAGAGGGAGAAGATGGATTTGTAGATAATATAGACTCAAAGGGATTCAAGCTTCATAGGGAGCATGGAGACTCGAAGTGAGTTTGATCTCAGAGAGAGTCAGTGGATTAGAGACTTTCATTGAGAAAGTATTCCTCCTCATATTTAGATGGGAGAGAGAGACACCTTCCAGAACTGATAGACAGGTGCCATGAGTTGAGGAGGCTAGATCAAAGCTTCATAGGCTTCGAGGAGATAAGATACCTCGTGGGAATATTCCCTTGTTTCAATGATAGAGGAGGAATCCAATCATAAGGACTCGGATATGGATTTTTCCTTGAGACCAGAAGGGAAGTTAGTGGCAACTTCCAAATTGATCTACACGATCAAATATGTTGTTGATGACATCATAGAGATGTACAAAGCATGATTTGTGGCCAGAAGATTCTCCCAAAAAGAGGGAGAATATTATGATGAGACACTTGCTCCAGTAGTAATAAGAAGTGTACATATAGCAGCCACAAGATACATGAGAAGGAATCTCATGTCTGCAGATTGAAGAAAGATTTGTATGGGCTTAAGAAAGCACCCAGGGAAAGATATGCCATACAATTATTTTGATGACCCTGGGATTGGTTTCCCTTTGATATTGGATGACCTGTTTCTAACATGGAATGAGAAAATCATTGTTGAATGCAAGAGAAATATTTCATTTGAGTTCGAAATGAAAGACCTGGGTATGATGCATCACTTTTTGGGTCTAGAGGTGTGGCAGAAACCAGATGAGATTTTCCTGTGTCAAGAAAAATATGTGGTAGAAATCCTGAAGAGATTTGATATGATGGATTGTAAATCCATTCCCACACCGATGGTGAAGAACCTAAAGTTACTGAGTGATACTTCTTCAGAGATAGTGGATGTGACCATGTACAGGCAAATGATTGGTTTGTTGATGTATTTGATGAACACTAGACTAGATATATGCTTTGCGATGAACACTTTGAGTCAATACATGGTTGAACCAAGATGTGTTCACTTGGTTGCGGAAAATCATGTGTTGAGATACCTGAAACGTACAATTGACTATGGACTCAGATATATTTCATATCTCGAGATCAGCCTACAAGGCTATACTAATTCAGATTGGGCCGGTAGTGTCGAAGAATGGAAGAGTACATTTGGATGTTGCTTCAATGTGGGATCAACTATGATTTCATGGTTCAACAGGAAGTAGACTAGTGTGGCACTCAGTATGATTGAGGCACATTATATAGCAACTTGTTCAGCTAGAAACAAAGAAGTGTGGCTTCAAAAGTTTCTTGCAAGATTGTTTGATCTCGAGTTAGAGGCGAATTGTATCTAGTGTGACAACCATATTTGTGTGAAGTTGTCAAAGAACCTGTTGTTTCATGAAAAGTACAATCATATCGAGATTAGGTACCATTATATCATAGATATGGTGTAGAAGGGAGCATTGAATCTCCAATATCTCGCTACAAATGAAAAAATAACAGATGTGTTGACCAAGCCTCTATCAAGAGTGAAGTTTGTGTACTTCATGGACAAGCTTGGCATGGTCCAAAAGGATGTCCCTCATAAGAGGGAGTGATGAGTCACATATGTGATTCTTAGGGAAGTAGCTTACAGAGTGTGGAAGAAACATGTGGTCATTTATAGGCAAGTTACTGATTGTGGCACTAGTTAGCATGACCTCACACAAGGCCAATAGATGTGGATTCTTCGGGGAGAGCGATTTTCACATATTTTCAGGTTGGAGGGTGAACCTATGTGGTTGGAGGTGTTTCCTAGACTTGGGATAGATGGGTAGTGTGTGTGCAATACATCTTCTAACCCTCGTGGTTAGATTCCCAGTCATTGTGGGTTGGATACCTGGTGTGCCAACCAAAAGGGATAGTTCTATATGAGTGATAGTTGATCCAGAGTCCGTGTTAGTGAGTTGGATGACCCTATGTACATGAGTGATCGTTAATCCAGACTCCATGTCAGTGAGCTGGATGATCCTATGTGAGAACTAGATGTCAGATTTTGTGTGAGATGGTGAGTTTCAGTTGCCCAAACTCCATTTGGATTGGGTAGTAGTGCAGTTCTATGTAAATTTGCTCAACTGCATATTCTAGATTTTGTGTGAGATGGATGGTTTCCTAGTTCTGTGTGAGCTATCTGAAATGCATGTAATTACATAAGGTCTGAGAGGATGATGAGGATGTTCCCACTAGAGAGATGCTACATGAATTGATGAGGCCCCATATGCATGATTGTGACATGATCATCAAATATTATGTGTGTGTGACTATGGCAGAGCCTGTGTGGGTATGATGGTGATATTTGTGGTGTGATCAATTTGATCATGAGATAACTTGTGTGGCTATAGTGATGCTACCTGTAGACTGGTCTGCAAGACCATGTGATTATTTCCCATTCCACGTGAGATGGATGAATGTGTTTGAGACCATTACATGAAGAACATCTTAGTTAATACCTCCCTATCTAAGAGGGAGTGTTTATGTTTTGGTAGCTACGGGAGGTATTAATCTCTAAGTGTAACCTTAATACTTAGAATATAATATTCCGAGAGTAAGAGAGCCATTAAACAAATGTGTCAAAACCCTAGAAGAGAAGTCGGCCCAAGGAGAATAATAATAAATAATTAGAAGGCCCCAGAAAGAGAATTCGGTCCCACTTGGAAAAGTCACATGGCAGACTAGTATAAATAAAGGTAGGCGTTGGCTCATTTGACACACACTCACTCAGTCAGGGCACAAGATTGAGGAGAAACAGTTGCAATAGCTGCAATGGTGACGCAGAAGGGGGGTGCAAGTATGAGGAAGGTGACACAACAGTTGTAGTGGTGAAGTATCTCCTTGATAATGCTTTCTGGTATATCTCTCTTATGTGCTTTTCTTGGTGAAGGTAAGCTCTACTGGTATTGTGCTATTGTTGCAACAATGGTGTTTCTGGTTAGGGTTTATTTGTTGGTTCTAGTGTGAACTTTCTGAAATCATTCTATCTAAGAAAATTGTATTGTGCTCGGGGGTGGCATATGTGAATGCCTATGGTTGGGTGACAATGATTAGACATTGTCTATGGTTAAAATGAACATATCAAAATTTTAACAGAGCATTGTAGTCATCAAGTGAAAATGAGTTGAGAAACATGTGGGAAGCATCATTGGCCATCTATCTAAGGAGAATCATGGATGTCATCTATGGAAGTGTTGTTTGTAATGTGGATCATAGGAGAAACAATCTCCTCTAGTTACCCCTATATGTGAGGGGGTAACATGTAGCTTTATATTCATTGGTTCTCACTACAGAATTTCAAAATAGTATTTTGCATTGGAGGCCACTTTAGATATTAGCCATTGTTTCTAATATTTGAGCCAATACAATTACTCCCTCACTTGCACAATTTCTCTTCCATGCTCCTCTTACTTTATTCCAAGTCTACTCATTTACAATAAAAACCACTTACCTGCTAATAGTTTCATTGTGACTTAGTTGATAGTTTCTAACGTATTAATTATTGATGAATTATGAATAATTGTATAAATGAGTATAATTAAGTTGCACTATGAGATAGTAGTTGAGATCCTTAGTTTGAATGGCTTGGTTATATCCATAATCTCTCAAAATGTCACACAATACTTTATTTAAGTAGATGGTGATAAACAAACATGTAGCCAAGAGTACCACATCAAAACTTCAAAGGAATCTATCAAAGCTTCAAGATGACCTTCGCCTGAATTTGGGAGAAGTATTGTTGGTGAAACAAAAAAACCATGGTTGGTAGGTATTATCACATGATTTTTTTCTTATAGATGCTTTATGCTTATAGATTGGGATACTTTCTTATTAAGGATTACATTGTTAACTAGAAAACTAGTTTGGCCAGTTTAATGGAAAGCAAGTTTAAAATAAGTTATACTTAAATTAAGCATAGGGTAGGATATCAATCTGAATTAACACCATGATAAATTCANGCTAATAGTTTCATTGTGACTTAGTTGATAGTTTCTAACGTATTAATTATTGATGAATTATGAATAATTGTATAAATGAGTATAATTAAGTTGCACTATGAGATAGTAGTTGAGATCCTTAGTTTGAATGGCTTGGTTATATCCATAATCTCTCAAAATGTCACACAATACTTTATTTAAGTAGATGGTGATAAACAAACATGTAGCCAAGAGTACCACATCAAAACTTCAAAGGAATCTATCAAAGCTTCAAGATGACCTTCGCCTGAATTTGGGAGAAGTATTGTTGGTGAAACAAAAAAACCATGGTTGGTAGGTATTATCACATGATTTTTTTCTTATAGATGCTTTATGCTTATAGATTGGGATACTTTCTTATTAAGGATTACATTGTTAACTAGAAAACTAGTTTGGCCAGTTTAATGGAAAGCAAGTTTAAAATAAGTTATACTTAAATTAAGCATAGGGTAGGATATCAATCTGAATTAACACCATGATAAATTCATAGTTTCATAGAACAAAATATAACATGTTCATGAGGGGAATTAAATTTAAGTGAGAAAATATTACCACCACCATTTAATCGGCTAATCAAGTTCTCATTATTTTCATTAATATTGTATTGAGATAATTATTTTCTCTTAATTATAAAAAGTACATAATCTATATAATACAACTTTCATGAGCTCCCGGTTCTCTTACTCCCTAGGATTTTGACACACTACTCAACTTCATTGTATTGTTGCCTCTGCCCATAATTGTTGTATGTTAACTAAGTGTATCCTTTTGATTGTTCACATTCTAGCTTTTCAAATGATTGGGCATATCTTCGTCTTTCGGGTTGTCTCTTTTGTCTTTCATTTCAAGTTATCTGTCTTCTTGCATCTCAATAATTTCACTTAAAATTCCTACAGTGTTGTTTCACTCCACAAATTATTCATTTTCATGTCAGTTTGATTGTTTTCTAGTGTATGTGCACATTGTTCATCATCTCCAACACATGTTTTTTTCATGTGCAACTCATTGTGCCTATTAGATTGCTTCCTTTGAATCACTTGCAAGTACACTCCCATTCATTGCACTTACCTTCTTTAGCTCCTTTGTGCACATTTACTATGAGTCAAGTATGCATTCATTCTATCTCATCTCATTGTTTCTCCATAATAGTGTTGCCCACGTTCACTTCTTCTCAAAGAACCTTAGAGTTTCCTTAAAAGACTATATATATCTAGAGTCTCAAAGTCATTTATAATTTTTACTTAGCATTATTTGCTCTAAAATCACACTAACACTAATCATTTAGAATTTGTACTTAACATTATTTTCTCTACAATCAAATTAAAACTATGTTGGAATTATTAACTCATATATGTATCATGGATCAATGCGTGATACTTATGATCATATGAGAAGGTTGTAGTTTTTTAAATAGTATTGGTCATTGTGATGTAGAGTGTCTCTCTACAAGAATAATTTTTCGTGTTTGCTTGTTTTAGGAGGTTGTTAAATCTAGTTGGATATAAGGGATTATCTCCAGCTAATTTAGCTCCTATGTTAGTGAGTGGTTGAGATAATCTATCAACAAGCTACTAATGTGACAAGATATTGTGTCAAAATAAACAAGTTTCTAATGTGACAAGATATTGTGTCAAAATAAACAAGTTGCTAATGTGACAAGATATTGTTTATATTTTGAGACAACCTTCATGTATTTATATGTGCACAATTATATTCTTGAATAAATAACTCAACAATGTTTTGGCATGTGTAAACATGTCTATTCTCCCATTTCTATATATGGTATCAAAGGTAATATGACCTCACTTTCTCACAAAAGGGTCCATGATCATGGCAGTTTGTCCTCATTTTTTATCCTATGTAAATATAGGATCAGCATGGGTAAGAATAACATGTTTCATGAGTGAATGATATGGTGTGTCCTTTATTTTTGTATGGTCATTTAATGAGCATGTCATATGTGGGTGTGATCAATCTATTGCATGCATAGAGTATGTTTAGGTTGTAGAAGTAGTTGTGTGCAAATGTGTTGCCCACTCAATACATCTCTACATAAAATAGGTGGTTTGTTGTTTGCTATGTGTGATGCAACATGAATGACATGCTACTCAGGAAGAGATATGTTTTTGGGAGATCTAATATGTTGTAACCAAGATATGTTGGTGACATGCATTTACTAGAGACTCATTGCAAAATCTTCTAAATGAAGTGGCTACATGTAAAGGTTGTGTGAAGGTTAATCCTAGCCTCATTGCCTAACAATGTAAAGGTCATGTTGGGTAGGATCTTGGAGTATTCTTGTTGTTTGAATGTGTTCTCAATTACAGACATTAGAACAATCACATTGTTGGTTCTGGCTGAGTCATCAATCTGCCAATGTTATAAAGAGTGTGTTACCCCTCATATTGACATGAGAGGTAAACTTGGTCTTGTGCAGATTGATGAGATCAGTCTATCCTTCCAAAGGTTGGATGCTTCAATGGTGTATCATTTTCTACATTATGGTGACCACATAGTCACATTGTAGTCACTTTCACTTGGTGTTGCATGGTTATACCACGAGTATCCTCTTTTAAATAGTGATGTACTTACCTAGTTTCATTCATGATCAACGTCATTTCCATAGTTTTACCTAGATTTTTTTTTTATTACAAGCATATTATCACTTTTTCCTAGGTAAAATCCACCGCACACATACATTTTCACCACACTTCATTTTGCATAGGTGATTTTTGAATCACATCACATCTTAACCTATCAACTAAGTAAAATTCACTTTCATACTTCACTCCATATCCTAGAAGGAAAATGGTACTTATTGCTTATAAATCCCTAATTTCTAAACCATATTAATACTTTGAATCTCATATTTCCACTTTTTCCAGTGTGAATGCACCTAACTGGTTTAAGATATTTTTATTAGGTCATAAACCTTAGGTTGAGTGCCTAAGTATTGGCCTATTAACACATCATTGTTCTAATTCTACATTGAGGCCTTTTCCCTAAATTTCACTTTCTATTTGGTCACTAATAATTGTACCTTAAAGTCCATGGGGTACACATGAGACTAGGAACACCCCCTTTAGCACATGTGTTGAGGAAAAATACAAGACAAAAAGGAAATTCACCCTACCCTCAATTTATCCTTGTTCACGCATGCTAAATAATTCATGAATTATCCTTATCCTTTAGCACAAGATTTGAGGAATTAGTTGGACCTTGAATTGACTAGGGAAGTCTAATTACCATATGCCCTAGGGTCTTTTACCCTCCACCTCATCCACTCCTACACACATCCCTAGGTGGTGTGATCCACTATGAGTACATATCCACTTCTTCCATAACCTTGTTCACACCTTGCACACATGTAAAGTGATTAGTGATCATTAGAATTGGTCAAAGAGTGCATGATTTGTACACATTTCGAGGAGATTGACTCATGGATTTGATGAAGATCCATTTGCACATGTGTTAAGGGTGCCCCTTCTAGGGTGAGAAATTCAAGGTTGGCTTCGTCAAAGTGGACACAATTGCACATTCTTTGAGGGTGCAATCATTCTCTCTCATCAAGGGCACATGCATGATGAATATTTTATTGAGATGAAGGTTGTTAAGTGGACAAAAGCAGTACTTCCTAGGGTGCACTAATTCAAGGATCATTTCATGATTATTTTATTCAAAGTTGTCCATACAAGCACAAGAACCAAGGGCACACTTGTGAAGATGTTATTTTATTATTATTTCCTAGTCAAATGGACCAAGAAAGCTCAAGTTTCAAAGGTGCACAAGCTTTGGAGAGATAATGTATCTTATTTTTGGATAAAATACTTATAAAAGGAGCTATATAATGGAAACACATGGAATATCTAGAACAAAACCGTCCTTTTGAGCTTTACACATGGCAAACCACTGATTTTATCAGGAATTTTTCCTACTCAAGTAATATTATTATTTGGAGGTGGTTATTTATAGGAAAGTGCCCTCATCATGGATCTTTACACTTGGCATCCATGCACACCTTTTGGAATTACAACCTACCTATTTGACCAAGCCTTTTAGTATTATTTTGAAGATAAGGAGGAAAAATGACATTCAATTTTTTCCTTTGCATGAAGATGAAGATGAATGAAGGTGACATGTGACAACACATCATCTAGAACGTTTTATTCAAGTGTTTTCTATGGGCTCTTGACCTAATTTTCCCTCCAAGGTAGTCATTATAAATATTTTAATATTTTCTTAGGAAAGCAATATTTTATTGTAGAGGAGAGTTGAGCTAAAACCTATATAAAGGTTTTCTCTCTCCATTGTGTACTTGGGGGAGAATTTTGGAATGAAGGAAATTGTGAGCAAATTGCTCCAAACTTATGGAGGAAGGTATTATTTATTGTAATTTATGGCTTTTCATATTTGTACATTATATTATGTGTGGTATTTTTTCTAGGTACACCTCTAGCATATTACTTGTGATTGTAGGTTAGGTTATCAAAGCTAAAGCTATGAGCACCTTGTTTCTAAGGAGAGGAGCTAAAGCCCTGGATCTCCTATTGTGAGTGAAGAGCTTGCACTTTCCCTTCATAAAGAAATGGTTTAAATCCCTAAACATCTTATTGTGAGAAAAAGCTTAATTGTTACTAGACTAAGTTTGGATGAGGAGCTCCAATTGTGAGTCCTTTCCCATCTATCCATTGTAGTCTCTTGCTTGCTAATCCTTAGTAGAACACCCTCTTGTATTTCATCCATGACCTCCATATCCAAATGAATAAGGCACTAGATCCCTTTCATCCATCATCCCCAACTCTTTTAAACTTTCCCATTCCATTTGTTCATGCTACTAAAGCTCCTTTACTCTCATTCCATACTACAAGAAGTGAGACTAGAAACCATACATAATCCCCCCTTTAATTATGCATACCCTTTGTCTAAAGAGTAGAGGAGTGTTGGTGAGGTCACAGTGGCCAACCTCCTAGTTTCACATGTTTCCATCTAGATGTTAGTACTTTTCATCTTTGGGTGTGAGATTGTGTGTCAATGGAGTGAAAAGTAGTGGCAGAACTTTAGATTGAATATTGATTTGGGGCTAGTGTTTTGATTGTGACATACATCATGGTTCCAACGAGTGGAATATCAACTCATTGTTGAAGTGGTAGAGGTCGTGAGAAACTAGTGATGCACATGGTGTTCTACTGTGAATACTCTTGGTGTTTACATGTTTATGGGATGCATAAATTGAAAACGAAATCCTTTAACTGCATAAGAACATTATATATTGTTGTTGACATATAATTTGCTCATGGTTACATCTCAGTGGGGTGTTCAATTGAATAATGAAGTTGGGTTGCTATTGTCAATTGAATGAGCAAAAATAACTAAAAAATGGTGACAAATACATGACATAGTGAAGTTATTCTTATGTTAAAGACAATGATTGGTATTAGAATGCATATTGTTGCCAGCAATTAGCAAAGTCCATCATGGAAGGCTTTGTGATGGTGAGAATATAAAAGGAGATAAGGTTGTGAAATTGTGAACATTGAAATGATCTACTGATTGTGCCTATTGTTGGATTTGGCACATTCATGTAGAAATATGCATGAATGTATCTAC
>SNQJ01S0051095.1:0-22247 GCA_010110895.2 Picea sitchensis
GCGGAAGCCATCTAAAAATCCTTAGTTTAAGCTATTTATCTATCTTGGATAACAACCCAGACCAATATTCCTTCTTATAGCAATTTTGTTTGAGATTAAAACCCAAATACTTAAAACCAACTTCAAAATCCTGAATTTCAAAGGGAAAGAGAGAGTGATAATGGTTCAATTCATCTTCCTCTAGGTTATGGATGGATAGTGTGGATTTACTTGCATTGATTATCATGCCTATCACCCGACCGAAGATATCCAATATGGACTCCTATATATTGGAATCTCCTGTCTAGCCATTACATAAAATAAATACATTGTCCACAAAGAGAAGGTGAGTTAGCTTAAGCATAGGAGAAACTGAAATCCCATGAAAATCCCCATTTACCTTTGCATCTTCCATATCTCTTCTCATACCTTCAACAACAAACAAAAAGAGTAGAGGGGATAAAGGACATCCTTGTATGATTCCTCACTTTGCATGGAATAAAGGGGATGTCTAACCATTGATGAGAACTAAAAAGTATGTCATTTTGATAGAACTCATTACCCAATTTATGAAGAGGACTTCAAACCCTAAGTGAGTAAGAAAGAGGCTGATATATAACCAATTTATCTTGTCACGTGCCTTGGACAAATCTGTCTTTAGGACTGCACCTTTGGCTTTCCAAGTCTTTATGGTATGACTGCCTTCCTATTCTAATGGCTTCGTGGTATATCTTCCTTCAAGGAAGCCTAATTGTTCTTTAGAGATCAAGGAAGAGAGGATATATTTTATTCTCTAGGAAATCACCTTTTCCACCACCTTGAAAATGAATTTGCAAAGCGAAATAGGTCTGAATTCATCAAGGGTAAGTGGGGAGTCATATTTTGGAATCAGTGCAATGAAGGTAGAATTAATGGGAGCATGCATATTCCATTCTTTGTGGGTTTCCTCCACCACTTGCAGAATTTCCTTCCCAATGAGGTCATAAAACCCTAGGAAGAATTCCATTGTCCATCCATTCAAACATGGACTTTTATTCTTTTGAAATTTGTGTAAGAATGCCTGTAACTCTGCTTTTGATACCTCCTCCATTAATGACCTATTTTCTTCCTCATTCAAAAAAATTGGAAAGTATTAGGACATCGTAATAATATCTGCTACATTTTCCCAGTTATCTTCTTGAAAGAGGTTATGGAAATGAGTCTTTCCAAGGTGATCCAATCCTTCAGAAGAGGTAAATTTTCTCCCTGAATTGTTTGTAAGACTCCAAATAGTGTTGGAAATTTTCTTCCCCTTCGCGTAAGCCTGAAAAATTTAGTATTTTCATCCCCACTTTCTAGCCAGATTGATCAACTTTTTTGGTGCCATGTTTCTTCCCTACCTTCCAAGAGCTTCCTCCTCTTTTCCAGAGCAATTAGAGCCTCTTTTGATCCCTATGATATGTATCCTCCCCCATTGGAACCATAAATGTCTTGGAGTGATGATTTAGTTGTTATAAGATCCCACTCATCCCTTAACCTCTTGTTATATTCCCATTTCACAGCTGCCTTCTTGACTCTCTTATGGTTTGCCAAAAACTATGTCATTGCCTTCTCCCTTGATTTTGGGTTAAATGGGACCCATTCATCCTTAACTAGGGAGGTGAAGATCTCTTATTTAAGCTAGGTATGGTTGAAATTGAAGGGAATTGCTGACTTATTTTCCCCCCTAGCTACCTCTAATAAAATTGGGAAGCGATTCGAATCACCACCGGATCCTACCCACTGTCGGAATTGAAATATCTCTCCGTAAGCTTATCATATATTAAGAAATGGTTGATTATTTTTGAAATTATGTCTTTCCCTATTATGTTAATTTTCCATGTAGGGGTTAGTTTGATAGGTTCTATATCTATGAGGCCCTTATCCTCCAAGATGTTCTTAAAGAAATCATATAGGGGATGATATCTTTCTCTAGGACCCCAGACTTTAGTTGCACCTAGAGAAAAATTTAGATCTCCTCCCAGAATAAGGGCTTCATTTTTAAAGAAACATTTTTGTAAAAGAGATTCCCAGAAAGTAGGTCGATCACCATAAGGCCCATAAACATTTAGGATCAAGATGATCATGCCCAAATCTTCCATACATACCTTCACACCTAAACCTGACTCAAAGCTCTAAGAATTTTAGAACTTTAACAAATCTATGGTTCCACCCAATGGCCAAACCTCCTAAGTGACCTATGGAATCCACCTTAGTAAAACTCTAATGAGTGAAGAGGGATTCCAGTAATTTAGAAATGAATTCCCCTCCCCCCATCATTTTCTGTAGAACAATGATATCTGAATGTCTAGACTCCATCGATATTTCAAGGCATAATTTTTGGAAGGGCTTGCCACATCCCTGCATTTGTAAGATAAGAATTTCATGGGGAAACCCCTTCCAGGGTTTTCAATGATTCAAGTTCCCCCATAATTAACAATTTTTTCCTAGAAACCATGTCAACCAAATCCCAGTTTTGAACAATAAAGATATGGATTTTTCTCTCCCTTCCGGAACCCCCCTTAAGTTTCATTGGATTTGGTCCTAATCCCTCTGGCAGAGGATTCAAAACATAAGTGTCTAATATTGATTTATTCCTAAGGTGATACAAAATTAGGTCATATTTTGTATCCCTTGAAGATTCATCCTCCTCCATAACCTTCAAACTAGAGTCTGATGGAAATCCATGGGATGAGGAAAGGTGGTCTAATGAGGAGCCTAAACCAGAGAAAAAAGGTTCACCCCAACCCTGAGAGGAAGAAGGGATGTTTTTCAGAAAACCTAGCCAGTATTTGCCTAAAAGTGACAAGGAATGTATCATAATATTTATATATAAGGGGGAATTTGTACACTTACCTTGAAGGGAGGATGCTCCTGGTCTCAAAGGCATAGTTGAGGAACTTCCTTGAGGTGTCATCCTAGAAACCTCAGACATATCCTGGTTGATATGAGATAATTTCTTATGTTCCCTTCTGACTACATTGATTCTTTCACTGCACCCTATATCTAGTTATTTTGTGGACAACTTCCTACCCTTAAAGCCTAGGGGGGATGAAGAGTTTATCCCCATAGAGGAAGTCAATCTCTTCTTGGACGAAAGAGAGCGAGAGCTATAGGAATGAAATTTGAAAGGTAAATGACATTCAATGGCCACATGTCAGTGATGATGAAAACTCCTGCACCTAAATGGAACCCCTTCATAATCCAATTTCTTCATATAGGATGAGTTTCCCACCACCAACTCCATTTCCTCTACAAGCACCCCACTGACATCAAGAAATACCAAAATTCAAGATACTATTAGCTCACCAGAGGATTGGAAATACATATCAACATTGAGAAAGGATCTGAAAGCATTCCCAACTTCTTTGAAGCACTCCCTGGACCAATACTCCGCTGGAAGGCCAGGGAGGTGGACCCAAATTGGAATGACATCCATCCACTCCTTACTCGCATCGAACACATGAGTCCATTTATTAAACACAATAGAAGAAGAATTGATACTCCAAGGGATATTTAGAATCCCATACACATATTTTTATTTCCTGAATTGGAAAAGAAACCATCCTCAAGCCATTAGTTGAGTCTGTTATAGCCCTAAAATTCCCTACTCATGCATACATGGCATTGGCCTTCTTGCTTGCATAATTTTCCAAATCACTGTCGAGGAGCTCTATTAAAAAAACCAATTTTTAGAGAATGTACATGCCCTGCTGCACTATTTCCCGCATACATATGCTTGTTGTATGCTAGACAACCAATGTACATACGCTTGCTGCACACTAAACATACCGTGTATACCTCCAAAAGTTGCAAAAATTAAAAAGTTGTAAGGAATTCGGTGGAATTTATAGGCTGTTGGAGGTTTCCCAACCAATTCACTTGCTATAGCCCACCCCCCAACTGAATAAAAATCCTTTTGTCATATAAAAGGAGGTCTTGGGGTCTCATTCTATAACCAAGCAGTAGAACGGTGAAACTATGCCCAATTTTCCTTCCCTTCCTTGCCCAAGCATTTGCAACCTTTTGTGAGTTACTGCCTCAACATTCCCACTCCAACCCCTTTTCTTCCATTCAATCCATTCCCTTCCTTTGATTTGATTAGTATATTGTGAGAAGAGGCTGATTGAAGGTGCACTCAGATCATTGTTAAGAGGAGCCCATACGAGGTTCGCGGAGCATTGGCCTGCAAGGATTGTAAGCTTCAATATTTGATTAATGAATAAAATAATCTCTTTTCACTGTCCCAAATGATGATGTTTTATGTCTTTTCTTCGATTTCTATGGTGGGAAAACCCCCCTATGGACTACACTAGGGTTCTAAAGTGCAGGCAGAGCTAACCGTCTAAAGTCTCCTACTTTTAACAACTATCCCGACAATATCCCACATTCATGTATAAAGTACAAAGTATAGGGATCTGATAGTCTTACCTTAAAGTCCACGTCCGATGTTGATCCCTTTGCGTTCAGTTGTTCCTCGACTACAAATATCATCCCAAGGATGACCTGCATTCACCAAAAGAAAAAGAAGAAACTACGAACATGCATTCTATATATGAATTAGTGGGTTAGATGTCATAACAAAATGTAAATCAAACATACAGATTAAACACATCATATGGCGGGACGACAAAAGTACTTCTTTATATTAATCTCACAAAGTCACTTACAAAACGAGATCGGTGACTGCTCCTCGAACCCGGTCCTGGGATCCTCTTCACCAAGCTCCAACTGCTTCCACGTATTCGCCTTCTCTCACACTTCTCTCTAGAGAATGGACATAGGCTTATGAGTAAGGAAAAAGGAAAGAACTAGGAAATTCTAGCTGAAAACTCACAATGTGGCTGCAAATTCTTGGGGCAAGTGGGGATTATGAAATGGGAAGAGTTTCACTGCTTTCATGCTTCCTCCTGGAATGGGAGCCCAACACCTAATTTTATATGCCAAAAAGATAGTTATTCGGTTGGGTGACGGGCTATGGGTGGTCAATTGGTTAGGAAACTACCCAAAAGCCCATATTCCCTTGTAACTTTTATTTTTTGCAACTTTTGTGGGTATACGTGGGCTGTAATGGTGTAGCTAGCATATGTACGCGGGCAGTAGTGATGTAGCTAGCATAAATATGCGGGCAATAATGGTGCACGATGCACACATCTTCAAAAATTTGTTTTTTAAGAAGAGCTATTCAATATTGGCTTGGCAAAAAAGTAAGTAAGATGGCTTGCTGCTAGGTATGCATGTCTGGTGCAAATTAGGGTTATAAAAAATTCCCCCTAATGTGTGAGGTGAGAAGAGCATCTGATGGCCGAAATACATTACAAATATTTACCAACGTACGAAGCAAGTGAGCCTGGGACTAGAGTTCGGGAGGTGCCATCTACAAAATAACAATTGTTTCATCGAGGCGGGCATACCCATGCTTGGGATGAAATAAATCATGACTGCCAATCAAATACACTACAGATCCATGTCATATAAGTATATAAATTGTTTCCGTGAGCAATACACAACAGATCTACATCTGAAAATCGAAAGATATACATGAATAATATCCATCTTCAAGAAGCTAATGACGCCTGATGGTTGGAGATGAGGCATTCAGAGCTTGAGCAACAACTTCAAGATATTCAAAACTCAGGTAGGAGTGTAATGTGAGTGTACATATTCACTACCCGAAGGTCTTTGATGGCTTGTCAGGGAACAGACAAGAGGATCTCGGTGATCAGGCAAAGAACTCCATTGATTTTGAACAAAGACTTTGATTGGAATTTCAGGATGGCCGGGCATGAGGACAAGAGACAAACTGCAGAAGGGCTGACTCAATTTGGGTAAAAAATCCCTTGGAAAATAGCACGATGAATGATGAGACTCATGCAACATGACATTGAGTTCACGATGCATGAGGCAACACAAAATATCCATATGTTTGGAATAATAACCAAACGGAGGAGGACACAATTCTATGTTACAAGAACAACTTCATAAGGTCATATTAAATCCCAGAGCTTGGCGAACAAACCGAAGGATGTGCTTTGTCCAAGGGTGACTCATTGTGCTTCCATAAAAAGAAAATACTTATCCCATCCTCTTTTTGGGGTATATTTGTTTTTTTTTGTCTTTTTCAATATTTTGAAAGCTTGAAAAAGAATAAAAGAATGCTACATTACAAAGGAGGAATGAGTGTCGCAAGAATACTAGTTCCAAGTGCAAGGAACACACTAATTCTTAGAGCAAGGAGACATGCACAGGGAAAGGACACTCAGGAAAATTCCTCCATGGGTCAAGGTGTCAAGACGCAAAGAAAAGTTCTACAAGGCTTGCGTATAAGGCATGCTTCACAGGTTCAGTTGAGAGAAACATGGATCTGGCATTAGGCCAAATACGCAGAAATGCAAATGTGATTGATAGGAAACAATGATAATGCCCTTCAATGTAATTTTAAATGATCCCAGAGAAGGTAAGCTTGATGGTTTTTCATTTTTAGAGAGTCTGAAAAAGCGCAAAAGAAGACTCCACTTGGGTACCTTTTTCGGGGATAGTCTAGTCGTCTCAAAAAAGGGATAAATTAGCATCCAAAAAGACATCTATTCAAAACCATTTTAACGAGTGTGACATAGATAATATCACTTGACAATCTTTTCAATATTAAGGAGTCTGAAAAGAGATCAACTATGTACTCACTGCCTTTTTCTAGATTTAGTCTCCTTAGCTCGAAAAAGGTGAAATTTACTAAGGAGAACTCTCCCGGTGAGACAAATCTCCCGAGGTGTACATTTTTCCTCCTTAATCTACAGGCCTAAAAAAGGGGTAAAATCATGCCAGTGGATGTTTTTTTGAACCAATTAATGAGTGTGAAAGAACAAGGTCACTCGACGATCTTTTCAATTTTAAGGAGTTTGAAAAGAGCTTAACTATGGACTCCATAATGGATGTTCTTTTGGACCGATTTAACTAGTGTGACAAGCTCACTCAATGATATTTTCACTTTTAGGGAGTCCAAAAAGAGCTTAACTATGGACTCCGTGGTGGTTCCTTTTTCGTAAATTTAGTCCCTCAGGCCCGAAAAATGGTTAAACTTATACCTGAGAATACTCTTCTAGCGAACCGAAGTTCCTAGAGCATGCCTTTGTTCGTACAATTGACCATCCGAAATGAAAAAGGGGTAAACTACTACTGGACAAATGTGCCTTCAAATTTTAGTTTGGCGAGCATGAAGGGCAACAAGATCAATCAAAATTATTTTCATGTTTAGAGGGTCTGAAAAGGGCTTAAAAGAAGACCGATTTTTTTTTTTTTTTTTTTTGGGAGTCCCGAGGGTGAGGCCAAGAGTGATAATATATCAGACATATGAAGGCTCAAACTCATAATCAAGACAAGACTAAAAGTAATTTCGATCCTATAGTCATTAGCGATGGCATGGACACCAAAATGGAACCAGGATCTACCTAGGGCATCCATGTGAGGGTAGTCTCTACCACTAAATTACGACACTTCTAGAGCAACAGTGATGGTTCTGTGTCACAATTTGGTGGGGTCAATCCCATGGTAAAGATAAAATGACAATGAGGTGCAACAAGTGGAGGGGGGGTCCTAACTTAAATGCACAGAGTTGGAAAAAATGAATTTTCACCAAAGGACCTTAAAAGTGCCCCAAATCCCAAAAAGTTCACCGAACCAAAAGTAAAGTGTATCGTAACATCCAATGAGAAACTCAAGAACCACTTTACATGATTTTTAAGTTAGAAAAAATGACAACGGGGGTCAAAAAATGACAAAAAGGGCCAAAACAGTTTATAAATAGAAGCTGACAGCTCATTATCACCATTGCAAATTGAGAATTGACCAAAAATCCAAAAAAAACCTTGTGTGAAAGAAGTTGATTCTAGGAGCTTTAGTGGACGAAACAAACTTCCGCTTGGACCAAGTAAGTACAAACTAGTCCCTCCATGGCACACACCCTTAAAAAGTTCGGCCCTGCGTGTACAAGGGCTGAATAAGAACAACTCGTGTATTCACATGGGCAGAGAATAGTCTGCTCATGTACATACGCGACTGTCCCCAATAAAACCCGTGCACATCCTCAAACATATGAAAAAATTAAAAATGCATCATTTGACTCTCCTTTGAACTTGTCATTTNTAAAACAATGCAGGTTGTGGAAATTATTTCGGTGTCCACTTGTGCGGGCACAATCTAGGATGCTGAATGCCTTGGTGGATTACTGGCACCCAGATGTAGAGGCTTTTTATGCTTGAGGGGTAGTCATTGACTCCAATGATTGAGGACATTTACTTCCTGACTGTCCTCTCAAGGAGAGGTGAACAAGTCAACCTTCGTTCTTTTCCTCCTGGGACACACAACATTGCCGAATTGATCATGAAACATTGTGAGGCTGGAACAGATAAAGTGAGTTCCCAGGTACCGATCCACAAAATCACCAACCTATCATTGAAAGCGATAGTTTTACTTACTGGGCAGATCACTGGATCAACGACTTTACATCAAGCCTCCCGGGCGCATATGCATTATGCGGTAAAGTGCTTAAATGCACAAGTGTTCGATTGGAGTACAACCATGCTAGAGTGCATGAAGAGACAACTCATAGAGTTTCATGGGAAAAAACACAAGAAATTTGGGTTCGAGACTGCTCTTTTCTCTTTCTTCTTCAAGAGGGTACCCACTCTTAGTCCCCGAGAGACAATACAGGGGCATGTGGCCTCCTTCCCAGCAGTGTGCAGATGGGTAGCATTTTTGCCATGACAGGGGGGAGGGAGGACCATGGAGGCCTTTGATGATACTTTTTTTGACTGGTGGTCTTGACAGATTCCAACTATAGAGGACTACCCCTATGCCAGGATCAACTTCTCCAGAGATCCTGACATTCCCATACCTCCAGAGCGGAGCGAGGAGACTTAGGTACGTTTTTCTTTTTAAAAGTTTTTTAATTTTTGATTTATTTTATATATATATAATTTTTTATGTGTACCAAAACACTTGACAACTATGTATCTGTTATGTACAGATGTGGGACCAGTGTGTCTAGCTGATTTTGCACAGAGCAGGTGCCGTCCACGACTAGAGGAAGCAACAACAACGGCTGCCAGACCAATAGCAGTAGCGGGGATACCTACAGCCTGAGAGGTTGAGAGAGTTTTGAGATGAGTGGAGTGGAACCTGACCGCACTCACCCATACTGTGCCTATGGTTGAGATCGAGGATCTCCTTCCATCTATGTAGCCTCATGTTGTTGGGGTACCGTGGACCTGGGTCCAGCTATTTCAACATTTGGAAAACGTTGTAGTCCACTATGGCTGGGCCAACATGCCTCATGCATAGCTTAGGGTGGACCATTTACGTGCCGAGGGAACTTTTTTTATATTTTTGAGGGCATAAGCCCCACATTATATACCAGACTCATTATTTTTTGAGGCACTTGCACGCATCTATGTACTTTGATACTTTTGATATATGCATATTTACATATTTTTATGTCTTATGGATTACATTTATTTACAAATGTATTTACATGTGTATGTGTGTGATTTTTCTTACATGTGTGCAATATGCCAATATAATAATTGATTAGCTAGAGTATTTGTCATTTGATTCAATCTCCTAGGAACATGGATATATGTAATATAATCAAAACAACATTCTAAGAGGTGTACCCTAAGGAATCGTCGATGTAGAGTAGGATTGTAAACACGGTAAACCCCATTTAACTGGGACACAACCATTTGTGCATCTAAGTAGACCCAGAGGTAAGAGATATGATGCGACAAGGCATCACGAAGCAACTCTATTACTGCACTGTATTCAATGACATTGTTTGTGGCGTCACCTAAATAGATACCTCAAGAAGATAAAAACTGGCCTTGGGTGTGAAGATTAGCCAAGCTACGGAAGCAAGTCTTCGAGTGTGTCGGATAACTCCATCCGCAAATCCAATGAACATGTCCGATTCACTTGACATCTTCCACAGTGAAAAAGATGACATCAAAATGAAAAGTCCATAAGACCAAAAAGACAAAAACTAAAAATGTATAAGAACTATACATATGTACAAGAAGTCACCCAAGGAGACCCACCTACGAGTAATAATTCTTGAGGTAGAGACCATTTCTAGGCTCCACTAAATCTTTCCCTTCAAAGTCAACCAGATGATAAGCACCCTTCTTTAATACCTCCTTTACTATGAATGGTCCGAGCCACATGGGTTTAAACTTGCCTGCCCCCAAGGGATCCTTATCTTGGTCATAGACTAGGACAAGGTCGCCTTAGGATAAAATCCAAGGATGAACAGACTGATCATACTGACACTTGACTCTTTTCTTGTGAGCCTCATTATCCAAGGTTGCATCATGTTCTTTCTCATCAAGATGCTCAAGATATAATAAGTGTTCCTCAAGCGGTGAAGTGTCTAGCAATAATTGTACTTCCAACTTAAGAGATGGGATATGGTGTTCTATAGGAAATACTACTTCCAACCCGTAAACAAGTTGAAAAGGTGAGAAAATAGTGGCAATCTTTATAGACATTCGGCAGGCCCACAATGCCGAGTATAACATCAAATGCCAATTTGACTTGGCCAAATTGATTGTTCGCTGTAGAATGGTCTTGAGTGACTTATTCACAGCTTCCACCTGACCATTTTGTTGTGGGTAATAAGGTGATGAGTGTTCTTGTCTCAACCCCAGCTTTGAAATTAACTCAGACATCATTTTATTCTAAAAGTGACTACCATGGTCAGTGACAATCTCCTTTGGAACGTCAAACCTTGCTATTATCTGATTAAACAAGAAGAGAGATGATGTCTCTCCATCATCCTTGAAAGTTGGCATAACTTTGACCCACTTGGTGAAGTAGTCTACTGCTACGATGATATAACGGTGCCCCTTGGCTAAGGGGGGGTGGCATGTAGTATAATAAATCCCCCACTTGGTGAAGGGGCCAACTGTGATGATGGGAAACATGGGAGCAGGATGTGCCCTCATCTTCCGTGAGAAGCTCTGACACGAGTGACACTTCTTGACTGATTCAATGCAATCTTTGATTAACGTTGACCAATAGTAACCAGCTCGTAGAATGTTTTGGGTTGTTTCCAACCCAGAAAAATGAACACCACATGCTCCAGTGTGGCATTCGTTAAGCATGAGTTCCATGTCTTCATGGGTGAGACATCGATGAAGGATGCAATCTATACCTCGACGATACAAAGTGTTTTCGAGAATAAGATAGTTTTTTTTCCAGATGGCATATACGTCGATGCTCATCATGAGAAGTAGAGGTGGGGCACTTAAAAGTCTAGAGATAGACTAATATATATCCATACTAGGGGTCCGAAGATGAAATTAGAAAAATATCTCCTTTAATCGGTGATTCTTTGGGCGTAACATCACCTGACTCGATCGAAAGTTCCGAGATGAGTTTTACAAAGACCAACGACTTTTTGGATTTCGCCGAAACAAAATCCAAGTCAAATTACTGGAGGATAACTATCCATCTACTGATCTTTATGCCGATTACACATCGTGTCAACACATATTGTAATGGATTCACAACGACAATGATGGTGGTCTTGCGAAACAAGATATAGTGATGGAACCATTGGACAACATGAACTACTGCCAACACAAGTTTCTAAACATGGGAGTAGTTGAGTTCTAGTCCAACCAGGCCTCGACTCAGGTAGTAAATCATGTGCTCTTCAAGAAAATCATCCTCTTGAACCAAGACCATGCCAATGGTCGACTCTACAACATCCAAGTATAATAAGAAATATTTATTATAATTGGGTGGCCGAAGTAGGGGGGTAGATGTGAGGGTGTGTTTTAATGCTTTGAAAGAGCGCTGAGTGGCTTCGTCCTAATGGAAAGGAACATCCTTCTTTAGTAAACACATGAACCCTTTTGTGATCTCGACATAGTTTGCGATGAAATGCTGCAAAAATTTCACTTTTCCCTGTAAACTCTAAAGCTGAGGGTCTGTGCACGGGGGAGGCAAATGAACTATCACCTCAACCTTTAGAGGATCGACCATGATCCCTTTTTTCAAAACTATGAAACCTAGTAGATGACCTGACATCATGCAAAAAATGCATTTTTTTGGATTCAAGCGAATCTGATAGTAGCGACATCGCTCAAAGATAAGTCAGAGGTGCGTGGGATGATCAAATCTCTTACAAGATCATGACGCTAAATCATCGAGATAAGCCTCGACTAGGTGTTTGAGATTGTGGAAAGAAAAAGACACGGACCACTGAAAAGTGGCTCCAACATTCTTTAGGCCAAAAGGCATATTCCGATAAGAAAATGTACCCCATGGATAGATAAAAGTTGTTTGATGCTGGTCCTCGGGTTTGAATTGTATCGGATTGTATCCTAAGAAACCATCCATGAAATAAAACACCTCACAACCTATGCATTTATCGACAATCTGGTCAATAAATGGGGTGGGAAAATTATCCTTTGGACAAGCCTTGTTCAAATAATGGAAGTCCATACATACACGAATTGTACCCTGCTTTTTGTTGACTGGAACGAGATTCAACACCCATTGAGCCAATTGGACGGGGTAGATGAAACCAGCTTTGAGTATTTTCTCTACTTCAGCCTTAATAGCTGCTGCTTTCCGAGGATTAACCAGATGAAGCTTCTATCGAATCGTCTTGGCGTCAGGGTAAGTCATAATATCATTTTCAATGATCCTTGGATCAATGCCTGGCATTTCCTCGTAAGACCAGGAAAAAACGTCGCAAAATTCTTTAAATAAATATGTATAGATCTAAATCTCCTCAGGGGAACAATCTGCTTCGACGAAGACATTCTCCATGATGCCAGGGTTTCTGGAGATATCAATAGGTATCATTTTAGTGATGGTTTCCATATTACCCTCGGCATAAACTACGTGCGTAGCTAGAGGATTGATAGGACAAGACCTATCTCTAGTCATAGTCAACACGAATTCTCCTACCTCTATTTTTCCTAATTCTGGGAGGAAGTATGATCTATGATGAAGATCATCCCAAGGTATTTTTGGACCAGTCAATGCCTCTAAAATTGCCTCGTTAGAGGGAAATACCAAGTCTAAGGAATCAATATTGGCAAGGGAACCTTGAGCCCAGGCTGGCTCGGGAAATGGATCTAACTCTTGTGCAGGAGTCAGATCGGGGTCAACGAAATCTTGCTCGACTATAGAGTACACAACTTCTATCACATACAAGGGAATGGACATGCTGTGGTTCCCCATCCCTTCCATCATAGATGATGGGGAAGGAAGAATCCACAGATCGTTAAAGTAAGTCATGCGGAATGACGACACTGAAAAGATTTCAGCCTTAGGCTGATCGGGGACAATCGATGTCATTTTTACATCGCTAGAAGGAGGTGGGTAATCGAAAGTACCCATGAGAGGTGGGAACAAACCAACCCCCATGTTGACGATGCGGGGCTGTGGGTTATCAATCATTGGGACTGCGGATGCCCCCGATGAAGGGTCAGGTCTAGAGAAGGAAAATTGATCAATGGTCACGATTCAGACCTCATGTGGAAATAAAAATACCTAAAAAACTGTGGCAACCACTGCATGAATGGAATATGTACAAATCCTTCCTAACTGGAGGTTGTAGTCGAGAGGTGCGTCGACCACTTCAACTTTGATGCAAATGGTTTTCCCTCCTAACTACATGGGGAAAGAAGGAATGATTCCGCATGGTCTGAAAGAATGACCGTCGAAAGCCATAATAAGAGTAGGTGAAGGAGATAGAATGAGTTGGCCTATGGCCTTCCAACATTCCAACGACATCATGAATGAGAGGCACCCTCATCAACCATTGTACGAAAAATATTTCGAGTAGACGATTTCGTGGGGTGAGTCACTACTATTTGAAATGCAACATGGTATGGGAGACAGGGCTTCAAGTCGGTTGTATAAAGTGTGATAGTTCCCGGATTACATGTCTTAGTGGATCCTAAGGCATCTATCAAATCATTTCTCTGTGAAGGGCAGCTCTGGGGGACTTTCAAAGAAAACATCACGCAATGGGCTTGTGACAAATCCTCCACCACAGAATAATTTTGGGTGGCCCTCATGTTTGGATTATGTGAAGCCTTCTTGAACACCCCTTTTGGGATGTGTGTCATTGTTTCACCCATCATTCTCTCGATCTGGAGAGGAACAGACAGGTTTTCATCTTCTTTACCCTTTTCATAAGTACTTGGTGTTCCGTAATCATGTGCCCTAGTAGCCATGTGAGCTTCACCTTTCAACATATAGACATTCAAATTTGAGGGATTGCTAGACGATGAAGGGGGTCCCTGACTGCCCCCATCCGTGTTCACAAAGGCCTGAGTTAAATTTTTCCCATGAGGAAATGGGTTCGTTAGCACTGCAGGCTGTTGCTGTGCCAATAAATTTTGGGCCTCTGAGAGTCGAGGGCACAGGTGAGTCGGGTGGTCTTCCATGCAGAGGTTGCACGATACTTCGACTTATTTCTCTTTGTGTTTTCCCCTCCAACATTATTGGTCGGTTTCGTATCCCCCTTACCCTTATTTCACTATTTTTTCTTCCTTTCGGCCTGCTGGTTGGCATTTGGGTTCGTCAATTGCACACTGTGTACATCCGACGTCTAAGCGATGGGAGAAACTCAACTAGGAGTTGGGCTGGCCACTGTCTACTGTATCAACAATTGTTGCAATTGGTTTGATAGTGGATCAACAAGATTTGCTTGTGTTGAACCAACAATTCCGTCAGCATGTGGTCTAGACTTGTGTCTGGTCTTATCAAGAATAGACCGTGGCGCATCTGGAAAAACTTCATAAAGCAAACCAGACTAATTAGCTTTAGTTGTTGAGTTCTCATTATCACTTCTTACTATGAAAATACCCCTGACGTTGCTACGTCCTTGGATAACTGGGGTACCAAAGACTTAAGGAACCATTCCAGTAGGAACACTAGTGGAACTGGTACTTTAATCAAACTCTTCCGACGCCGCCATTCTCAGATGTGATCAGAGATATGGTCAGCCTTTGTCTGCTCAAACTTGGCCAACAGTTCTTTGCTGACATCATATCTCACAGGTAATTGAAAATGGTTTAAGAAAACCATTGCCAATTCGACAAAAGTAGAGTATCGTGAGCGATCGATCTCGGTGTACCATTTCGCAACACTCCTGATAAGGGTGTGTTGAAACATATGCAACTGGGTGGAGTCATCCCTCAAAGAATTGGATGAGAACCATAGGTTAAAAGTGGTCACATGATTTCCTGGATCTTCATTAGGCTTACCTTCAAACTTTGGAATGTCTGAGGGCAACTTGGTTGGCATAGCAGGTCAACATGGATCATGACAGATTGGGTCATTCAATAATATTGAGAAGTCTGGAAAATGCAAAGTTGCTAGAAACAATACCTTAGGATGTTGAGTATGTACATGAGGATAGGAGTGTGGGATTTGGTTGGTGTTAGGACCCTGAAATGCCCTTTTTTCACTACACCTTTTGATCATTCAACCTTCTCATTCCTAAGCTAAATGACTATTATAATGAGCACCAAGACCCTTTTTCCCAAGGTACAAACTATTCATCTTGCTTTATGTTTTTATTTACTTAGCATGTTTGATTGATAACGTTTACATATTTTACCCATGAAATAATTCAACTAATAATCAAATTATTAGAACAACCCACTTCAAGGAACTCGCTGCTATCACAACTATGCGCAAATCCTGGAAGTTGTTATAGAACTTCTGCAACATACGCCCATCAATCCTGGAAGCTGTTACACAACTGCTACAAGAGAATCTTGTTAATATCGAAAGCTGTTACAATAGACACCACCAGTCTTGTTGTGATACGACTACTGCAACACATGTTGATTAGAATGCTGGCTCACGATGTTGATGAAGGAGAATTCAATATTTGGTATTAATGATATGTAACAAACAGCCTGAGAATCGGGGATTCTCAGGAATGCTCTGTTTATAAACACTGATTGACTTTGACTATAAATAGCACAACTTTTGCAATGTAAAGGGTTGTTAGTCTTTTTGGTTGAACTGAAGAAAGGAACGATTATTGGCAATTGAATTTATTTTTGGCAATTGAATGAAGAAGTGGATTGAATTTATTTAGTGACTGTAACCTATCTTTTCAGAGGATTCAATGAGAAGGAAAGGGCCCACCTTCCTCACCGACTCCCCTCTATTTTGAATTCTAGATTTAGTCATTTTCATTGCAAATGGTTAACTGTTAGATATTTCTGAATACAACTGCTATTACAGTTTAGTTCCTTCTTGGTAAATGCGCATAAACTTGTCTCATGAGATTTAGAAGTCAGTTGCTAAACATGGCTAGAGAACTGCTTTTATTTTTTTCTGCATTAAGTTTAAATCTTGTTTTGGAGAATTAAAAGTGTGAATTAACATATTGCAATAAGCAGATTCCCTTCAGCAATAGCATATAATTTCTTCTTGCAAAAGTAAATTAGAAAGTTAGATTAAGGTAGGCAATTCATGGTTTTTGTAGATTCATCAGTTTAGATTGCAATTATGATTTTAAGTCTGTAGCACTCCAACTGTATCAACACAATTGTGTCAGCAATATTGTTTGTTTGGTTTTGTTAGAAGAACTTCCCTACTGCAATTAGATTAGAGATGCTTCCATAATCTAGCATAGACCGTGCAGAATTATCTTGAAATAAGAGACTTCCCTGGGTTGACAATTTATATTGAACACTTTGATTTTCCATTTAATTAGACAATTAAAATGCCCAACATTTTGGTGCCATTGCCGGGGAAGATAATTGTAGATTTTGGTAAGCACACTAGTTTCTTTTTTTTGGAATGAATAGTCTGCATGAATCACCAAACGTGAGAATGAATCCCCCAAAATACTAACATTACAGGCACCGGAGGACGTGGAAGAAGAAATCCTAACATACTGGGAAGACAGAACATTGTTGATGAGATTATAGCCAGAGCACATTCTTCTTTAGGATCCATTTTTTACCCTGCCAATCCTCAAAGAGGACGTTATCCACAGTCAGCAGAAACACCCCCTCTCGAAACACCGTTCTCAACAAGGGCTGAAGCTGAAGATTTTTCACCAACAAATCAACAAGAAACACTGGAGAACATAGAGGATCAAGGCAGTATAGCCTTGAACCGAGAAAACCTAGAAGAAGCTATTTATTAGATCAACGGTCGGATAGTCACTAAGGAAGAGTGGGACGCTGTTCATTTTGAGTGGAGGGAGAGAGAACATATGGAGAATCAAGGGGATAATGAAGAAGAGCTCTACCAAGAGAATCCATAGAACAATGAGGATTAGGTAAACAATGAAAACACTATCTCTACCCTGGTTTTTCCTATTTCTGATGTCCCCACACAAGGGATGGATCCTATGAAAAACATACCTCTCTCGGCTCTCCCGAATTTTCATGGATTATCTACTGAAGATCCAGATGAGTTTCTATTTGAATTTGACATTTTGTGTAGAATCTATGACTACACTACCACTGCACAAAAGCTCAAACTGTTTCCAGCCACATTAAAAGGAAATGTGTTAAGATGGTTCATGAGCCTCGGAGGGGAAAAAATTTCAACATGGATGCAAATGAGGCAACTTTTCCTGCACAAATACCAAGACTAATTTCAAACAAGGGAACGTAGAGAGGAGCTGTTCAAAATGTCATAGAAGGAGGACGATACCCTTGAAGAATTTGTGGAGTGACTCCTATACAATCTACAGTGGTCTAGCTATCTGGATGTGAGTAAGGACATTCTGAAAACCATTTTGCTAAAAGGAGTTAGAGAAGATTGCTTAGATATGCTGAATATGCTTGGTAAAGGAGATATATCTAGGGAATCCTATGAGGACATTGTAGACCTATGCAAAAGATGTTCTTGAAGATCTACAAGGAATAAGTCAGCTACCAAGGATACTACTTTTTCAAGGGTACAAAAATAAACAAATGGAGTGGCAACAAGAGCAGAAATAGGTAATCTGTTAGAAAGTTTCAAAATAGAGATGATTAACACTTTTTCCTCACAAATGGATACTTTGCATTTCAAACAAAAATAAGAAGAACTAGAGCAAGTATTATGCATTTTCTGTTCAAAATGCAGGAAGAAACATCCACCAAGGGAGTGCCCACTGAACAATGTCCAGGTATGCCTTATTTGTGAATTAGACCATGCCACTGACCAATGTCCTTCTCTACTAGGGGTAAAATAATCAATGAAGGAAACTAATGAGGAAGCAAAGGATGTCTATCTGATCACACAAAGGAGACAATGGAAACCAAGAGGTCAAGGTAAGAATTCTCAATTCTCTCCTCCAACATTTAATTATTGGAACAGTCAGCTACCATATGGCCAGTCGAATGCTCCCCCTCCAAATCAAATGCCACCCTCTTATCAGGATCCCAATGCATGGTTACCTATGCCCCAACAACTGAATTACTATGGGAAATGGAACCCATATGGGGGAGGTCCTCAACAACAACTCAGTTATCCAAGCCAACACCAACCAAACTTCTTTCAACAACAGTTCCAACCCCCATATCAGCAGTAATAGCTACAATTGCCTCCCAATAACTCACCAAACAATCCTACCTTATGACCTCAGATGCATATGCAACCTAACCCAAACCCAAATAATAAGGTCATTCAAAACATAGACATACTTAATGTGCCAGCCTTATCTATTACTCCTATGCCTTGTGATGAAATACACTTAAGATAAGGGAGAATAGTTGAGCCAATATTTGAATATGATCCATCTTCAGAATCAGATAAAGAATCAGGGGAGAGACCATCTGCTGATACAAAAGAAATTGACCAACCCATTCTCGAATCAATAGACTCACCATTTCCTGAAAGACTGAAAATTGCCAAGCCTGTGGAATTACCATCTTTCAATCTCCTTGGAGAATTGCAAAATCTGCACGTTAATATTCCGCTACTGCAACCAATAAGGGATGTCCCTATTTATGCAAAGACTGTGAGGGATCTTTGTATCATAAAACTTGGATGAAAACCTAAATATCCCCTCACAGTGCATGTAGTGGGGGAATTTGTCTAAGCTAATGCTAGGAAAACCTCCACCTATTAAATATGGCGACCCAGGAAACCCTACTGTCACAGTTAAAATCGAACAAACATCTATTCAGCATGTATTAGTTGATTTAGGGTCAGCAATTAACATCATGCCAATAGAAACTACGCAGTTTCTACAACTCAGAACAAAAATCCGACCTACTCCTACTGTTCTAGAATTAGCTGATCGCTCTAGCATCAGACCAGAAGGAGTAATCAATGACTTAGTTATTTCAGTAGACTCATGGGAGTATCCTACTGATTTTGTCGTGTTGCAACCCAAATCCAATCTAGGAGGCCATCCTCTAATTCTGGGATGACCATGGTTAGCCATAGATGACACCTTCATAGGTTTCCGATCTGGTTCTATGACCATATCTGATGGTTATGACACAAAAAAACTTACCCTCTATCCTCATGCTACACCCAGTACAAAACCTGAAAACTCTCTATGGATAGACACCGAGGCTGAAAGTGCTCTTCTTGTGCTAACTATAGGAAAGGCCCTGAGTTTCAAGGATGAGACAAAGGATGAGTTAATCAACTATTTTATTTGTGAACCCTCTGCTGTTACACAACACACGCACCACCAATTGATCAGAGTCTTTGACCCTATGGCCCAGGAAGAAATGAACTCGGAAATGTTCTCAAAAACTGCTGACAATCAGAGTGATTCAGCTATAACAACATTCACTGTAACAACAAACACTTTAAAAACAGATGAAAAAAAAGTAACAACTGAATTATTTCCTAAAATCAATTCTAAGAGCGCTGTTGTGGAAATCGAACCTGGAAAAATGTTGAACATCAATCCCGATCTCTCTAGCACTGAAACTTGATGACTGATGAATTTACTGATTGAACATAAAGAAGAATTTGCATGGGATTACATGGATATGAAAGGCATCCCCTTTGAGCTATGCACCCACCATATATACATCAAATAAGAATGCCGACCCATTTGCCAACCGCAAAGGAGGATGAACCCAAACCTTTAAGAAATTGTTAAAGAAGAACTTCAGAAATTTCTCAACGCCGGATTCATCTATCCTATATTAGACAGTGAGTGGGTATCACCATTGGTTATTGTGACTAAAAAGAATGGTAACTGGAGAGTGTGTGTGGACTATCGAGCCCTGAATAAGGCAACATAGAAGGATCATTTCCCTCTGCCATTTATTGATCAGGTTTTACATAACTTAGCAGGAAAGAAATATTTTTCTTTTCTATATGGATTCAGTGGCTATAACCAGATACAAATTTCCCCACAAGACCAAGACAAGATCACCTTTACTTTCCCTTGGGGAACATTTTCCTACAAGGTTCTCCCATTTGGCTTGTGTAATGCACCAACCACTTTCTAGAGAGCCATGATTGGTATTTTCTCTGATATGGTGAATGATTGTATGGAAATATTCATGGATGACTTTACTCCTTATGGGACTGATTTCGAAGACGCTTTGTCTAATTTGGAGAAAATGCTCAAAAGATGTAAACAGTCTCATCTCTCTTTAAGTACATAAAAGTGCTATATGATGATGTGTGAAGGGGTAGTGTTGGGACACTTCATCTCTTATGTAGGGATTCAGGTAGATCCAACCAAAATCCAGGTAATTTTGGACATTCCAACTCCATCAACTCAGAAAGATGTAAGAAGTTTTTTAGGACATGATGGGTATTACAGGAGATTCATAAAAAAATTCTCTAAACTTGCCTCTCCATTGTTTTTCCTACTAACAAAAGATGTTAACTTTCGTTGGACTGATGACTATGAATTGTCTTTTGCAGACCTTAAACAAAGATTGTCTACAACTCCCATCTTGAGAGGGCCCAATTGAGCTCTGCCTTTTCACATTTCTTCAGATGCCTCAGACACTGCAATTGGTGCAGTACTAGGGCAACAGGAGGACAAAGAACCCTATGCTATCTACTATATCAGCAAGAACATGGCTCCTGCTAAGTTAAATTACACAGTGACTGAAAGAGAATTCCTAGCAGTAGTATATGCAATCAATAAGTTCAGGCATTATGTAACTGGTTACCCAACTTTTATTCATACTAATCATACAACCATAAAATATCTAATGAATAAACCTATTACTAATGCCCGAGTGACAAGATGGTTGTTACTACTACAAGAATTTGACATCACTATAGTGGATAGAACAGGAAAAGAAAATGTGGTTGCTAATTTTCTCTCGAGATTACATATAAATTATGATAATTCACCTGTAGATGATTCCTTTCCCGATGAACATTTGTTTGTAGTATTTTCTCACTCACCCTGGTATGCAGGCATTGCTAATTATCTGGTTGCAGGGAAGGTACCTCCCCATTTATCTCCTAGGGAAAGAAGGAAAATTATTCAAAAAAGTGCCAGGTATAGTTGGATAGGAGGATACCTCTTCTACATAGGCTTGGAACAAGAAATCAGGAGATGTGTGAGGGATGATGAGGTTTATGATTTGCTGAAAGCTTGCCATGATGGCCCTTGTGTGGGTCATTTTGTTGCAAAAAGGACCGGGCATAAATTTTTAAGGATGGTCTATTACTGGCCCAACATATTTCAACATGCCAAGAATTATGTCCAAGCTCGTGACAGATGCCAACGCATGGGTCAGCCAACTCATAGGGATGAGATGCCACTCCAGCCTCAGGTAGTGTTAGAGCCTTTTGAAAGATGGGCCATGTTGGTCCCCGGTTTTGATCATGTTTTTGCCCACATTATATGCCACAGACCTCCATTTATATACCAGTACCACCCTTTTGGCCTTGTTTTGACATAATTGACATCTCCCGACCATTCAATGAGGTTACCTAAGGTATATTTGCATTTCAAGCTATTTTTATGCACTTTAATGCTTTAAATTGGTATTGGAACTAATATCGCTTGGGTTAGGTACCACTTCTATTTTTGGAACAGGATGCCGGTACTAGGTACCAACTCGTACCCGTGGAGGTACCAATGGAGCCGCTCGAGATCTGTGCGTTATGGTTCGAATGAGAGATAGAAATATTCGCATGACAGCTGGAGTCATCGCCACAGGGTGCTTGAAGGAATAATGATAAAATTGGATCGATTATTCTTCATCGTTCACACTTCGTGACACTACGTGTCACGAAGATGTGAAATACGTTTTAAAACTTGATTCCAA